>VZTT01001036.1:100065-135288 GCA_013400855.1 Buphagus erythrorhynchus
ACATATATTATAAGTGCTATGGCCATTTCCAGGTAGCCTTTTTTGCTGTTCTCCCCAGATGAAAAGGTAAGCATAGATTTTGCTAGATTTTATTAAATGTTCGGTAAAAATATATTTCTTTAACTCTTCTCATTCTCTGGGGTTTTAAGTTAGTGTTTGGGTCTATTATTAACAACTAAATATTAAAATGTTAGATAACTTTTGACAGTACAGGAACCTGGCATCTTGAACTTTTACCCAACATCTGTAGTATTATCCCCATAAATATATTTTGAGCCTTAATTATAGTAATTTCTTGCATGATAAAATTTCATGTATTGCTGGCTTTTGTTACCATGACAGGACAAGTGTTAATTGAAGAACTTGGCTCTTAAGATGTTAAGTGCTACTGTTTATTTTTGAGGCTTTTGCTTACTTTCTTGCACGCAGCTGGGCAATGATGGGCATGGTTAGCCTCTGTTCTACCAAGTGTTATCTGGGAGCAAGCCAAGGTTGTGTGCTTTTGAGTGCCATCTTTTCCTTACTGCTTAATTCTTCAGATACTTCACCATAAGTTGCAGGGAAGCTCAGACCACAGATTGCAAATGGGACCACATCCTTGGCTTGCATGTTATGCATGGACTATAACTTAGTCCTTAATCACAATACAAATTTTACAGTTTTTTTTGTGCTCAAAGCCTTTTAAACTTTTTTCATTCTTCAGATGTGTACAGAGTATGATAATTCTAACTTTTCTTGTACAAGCAGGGATGTGCAGCATTAAATCATGTGGAGGAATGAAAAGTGTGGCAGAATTTCAGCAAATACCAAATCTCATTAGGGTACACTAGTTATCCTGTCACCTCCCTTCTTGCAATAGATTGAAACTTGCTAATTTATGAAAAAAGCATTGGTGTTGCTTTTCAGATAATTCACTGTCATGTGAATATGAAAGGATCCTGTGTCTTGTGTGAATGTTAATTAATTTCTGTGAGGGTTTTATAACCAACCTCACCTCCCTCGAAAGTGGGCTGAAGAGGCAGTGAAGGACACTTACTTAGAGTAATTGTCTAATGTTTATATCTGAATCTGCAGGTAAAAGCTATCAGCTGTCCTTTCGTACTTGAGAGAGGGAGGGGTTAAACCCCAACAAGTCTGTAGCTGCCAAAATCGTCTTTGCTGGGGACAAAGATGATTTTGGTAACTTTCAAAAGAGTTCATTTGCTCCAGCTGAGGTTTTTCGCAGGGAGGGGGCCTAATTTTGTCAGCAGGTTCTGTTACAGAGTTTGTGTCTTTTAATTGCTGTCTCGGCAACAAGCATCTCCTTCTGCCATACTGTGAAAACAGTGAAATTTAAAAATGGATCCTCTCACTAGGACCACCGATCTCTCATGTTGCAGCCTTGCATTGAAGGGACGTTGTCTTTTCTGCTCACAGTCCCCTGCAGAGCAAAAAGCTTTGTCGGATTCAGGCGAGGACCCCCAGGGAGAGGTTGAGCCCCCCTACCATGGTCTGGGTCACACAGAACCAGCTGGTGAGTGCAACTCTGAGCACCCTGTTCCTGCTGTGGCCTCAGTCAGTGCTACCCTGAGTCCTGCTTCTGAAACCCAGCTTGCTCCTATTCAACAAGAACTGGCAGGGGTAAGTGTCAACCTACCAAGTACTTCTGCTGCTGAGGGGATCAGAGGAAAAAGTCCCTTCCATTAGGTGGAATCCAGTATTGTTAACTGTAGGTAGTGCAAATCACAGTGTGTCTGGTTCTTTGATCTCAAGTGTTAGTCCTCTCTAAAGCCTCATTCCAATTAGAAGAAATAAAATTTGTGAGTCTCTTTAGTAGCATAACTGTAGAAGACACCTCAAGTATTTTAAAATTTGAGGTGTAAACTGCATTTGCTAAGGGTAAGAGCCCTTCTAAATAAGTGAGAAGGCAGGTCTATATTTGAGGATTTGCTTCAAGCAGTTAGAGAACTCTTTGTTCCCTCTATGGGCCATAATGCTGCAGCTTGACAAAGTGAGCTGCTAATACTGCTTCCACTGGATATGTCATGTCAACCCCTAAGGTATTTAACAGATTAAAGGCGCCGAACATCATAGAGTTTTGAATTTGGGTGTTTGGAGTGGGGAGGAAATCACTATCTTGTGGAAAAGCTGTCAGTGCTCATAATTTGATTTTTCTACTGGTGATGTAGCAAAATCTTTTCTGAAAGATTGGATGACTAAATGACTGCTACCATACAGTCTTTCAGAGCAACTCTTAAGTGTTCCTAATCTTTCTGGTTGGTGGACCATGTTTTCTTGGTGCAGGTGAGTGTTGCTGTTCATTCTGGCATTACACCCCTAGGCATGTGCTCTTTGCTAAGGCTGCTTCACCTAATACCTGCAACCTTTTCTTGCAGTGATTGGTTTGCGGTTTTTTTGTCCAAGAATTGGCCATTTCAAGTAAACCCAGTACTGAATGGATTTTCATGGCGAGGTCCTAATAGCTGTAGGTTAAGCACCTCTCAATGTTCAGACTGTCGCTTGATTACCTGCAGAAATATTTCAGGTTTTTTTCTGAAGGTTACCATTTTCAAGAGTTAATATTTTAAAATACAGCTGGTAAACATGTGCGGAAAATCATGCTCTGAAAAGCCAATGTCCATAAAGGAGACAAAGGAGTTCTGCAACTTTATTCAAATAGAAAAGGAGTCTACTAGGCCAACACACACCCCCACCGGGTTTTCTCTCTCTCTCGGTTTTGGATGGCTCAGCCTCCTTTTATCCTATACTCCCGGCCACACGTTGCCCTCTTCCTTTCCCCATTGGCTGAGGTCCTAGGAAGGTACAGCCTTCCCAAACCACCTACCACCTATTCCCCCTTGAACCCGGCATTTTACCCCCAAGTTCAGAAGTTCAGGCTTGTGCAGAGTCCCCCACTTGCCTGTTTCAGGAGTGAGGCTGTCTGCGCTCAGTAACAAACCTGCTGCTTGAAGTTAGCAGAGACATTAAGACCCATTTCAAAGATGTTAACACCCATTCACTCACCCATCTCATTGGTTTGTAAAGACGTTATCACACATCTTTCCTATCAAACATCATCACAGATTATCTCAGTTTTCTGTCATTTGAAATTGTAGTAATACTAGAACTGTCCAAGAGAATGGTATTAACCAGACTTTCAGGAACACAACAGCAAGTGGTTATCTTAGTTTTGTTCTTAGAGAGCAGAAAATCTTACCCCCATTAGCTCAGTACTGAAAGAAATTTAAAACCCACAAATGCTGTTGGGGATCATATGCAGAAAGTAGTGGCTGTACAGATTAGCTCAGTACTGAAAGAAATTTAAAACCCACAAATGCTGTTGGGGATCATATGCAGAAAGTAGTGGCTGTACAGAACAACTGTTTCAGCATTCTTCTTGACTCCATTCAATTAAATGTACCAAGTTGCATGGTGCTAGTATGGGCATGTAACTGGCATGCACTGGAAAGTACTCTTCAAATTATCCCAGTGTCTTACAGTAAAACCATCCCTTACCTTGAAATCTAGACAATGTTCATGCATTTTAAGAGTACTTGTACTGGTTTGTTGGAGTGGCAGTTTTCATGCTGTTTTCCTAGGGCCTGGGAAGATGGATGAGTTAAGACAGAAGAAGAGACACTAGATATTTCTTGTTTACTTGTTTGTACACACACTGGCAGATATTTTTGATACGACATGAATTTAGTGTGACCATAGGTACAGCTCCTTGCAGAGCTGATGGTTATGTCCTAACTTTTTGCTGATCCACCCCAGCCTCCCACAGCATGTGGCATTCCCAGCAAGACTGCTGACCAAGAGGTTCTGGAACAGCTTTTATAATCATGGCAGTTCAATAATGCCTGTGTATGTGCAGAGAGTCTGGACTGAAGACTTGCATTACTGTGCTCTGAAGTCCTTTATATATGATTTTTTGCATCTTAAAATGCAAAATTTTCAAAGATAAACACTAGAAGTATACTCCTAGAGCTTTCCCTGAATTACACTGACCTTTTCTGCCTTACCCAAATTCTCCCTTCCTGTCCCTGTTTCTTCTCACTAGTGTGAATAAACAAAAACTGACAAATTTGTTGAAGTTTTGAAGTTCTTCTCTTAGCTTGATGTAAAATTGTGTGAGGAATTAATGTTTGTATTTAGTTAATTACTGTGACTTAGTCTTTTAAGAAGCAATTGGTAGCCTTTATGAAGCTAATTTCCTTATCTAGAAATGTGTCATAATTATAGGAGCCTCTGTTTATGCATGAATGTAACTATTGTCTAGCTGGATTTCTGGAAGCCGGGGACAGAGGGAATGTGTGAAAAGTGGCTTCTGCTCTTAAATGAGAAAATTCTAGGTTGGATTTTGCTGTTACCAGTTTGTCTCATCAGCATCTAAGTCCAAACAACTGGATGGAGGTAAATTTAATCAGCTTGGTGGTTTCTTCAGGATTAGATGGTACTGCCTTTTGTTTCCATTGTGTGGGATACTTGTGTAAAGCAGGTGTTGCTTAAAGTACAGACTGAGTAGGTTGAGAAGAAAAGCCTAAAGTGGAGAGGCTGGACTGCAGTTCATTGTCACTAAATGTAATTTGCTGTTTTTCCTGTCTGTCTGGCTTGTCGTGCGTATATACCTCTGTTTTTTGTCTAGACTACCTAGCTTCCTCTGGGTAGAAGCAGCACTGGTATGCAATTTTGGCTGCAGTAGTGACTTACTTTATCTGTAGCTTCATAGAAAAGTAAAGCTTATGCTAATACAGTAGATCTGTGTACCCCCCATCCCCATGGAATCTACCTGGCATCTATTTGTCCAAAGGTACATAGCTTAAATCTCCCAAAACTCTTCGGCTAGGAAGCATGGACATAACATGGAGCAGATTCTCTGTTCTGCTTTGCCTTCAGTAGGGTTCAGAGTTGGTTTTGGATATTGGTGCCTGTTGCCCACTAAACATGGTGATGGTACATTAGTTGTGCTTGTCTGTTACGAAATTACAATTATAAGATGATTTGAAGCTTGTGCTGTATAGGTTTGATTTCTTTGTGTTACTTGAGCATTGAGAATGAAGCATATGTTAGTAACATCTTAAGTTTTTGACATTCAGGTGGAAATCACTTGTTTATTTTTAAGGATTTTTGCATATAGAGATCTGCAGTTCCACTCAGGCAAATTTTTTACCAAGTATTTTCTTTTTGCTTTTAGGGTTTTTGATAAAAGTGGAAACAAATTGCTTATATATGTGACAACACTTTATGTGCAAAATGGAATCTTTTCTGAGTTCAGGTGCTGGTTGCTGAAATACATGGTATCATGGTTTTCCATTTTAGCCTCATCTTTCGGGAAAGTATTGTGTATTGGCAAGGGCAGTGAGTAATAAGACCACCTTCCGGTAGTACCGTGGACTATTTGACTAATCATGTGGGAAGAGCCATGGATCATCAAATGCAGAATTAACATGGCTGGGCTGATAGGTGTGTGTGAATGCAGGGAGTTGTGTTCCAGAGCTCTTAGTAGCTTCTTATTCCCAATGCTAAAGGTTTCAAAAGTACTCAACTAGGGTGCTAGTGAAGTAGCTATACTTTTATGTGAACATAAAACAAAACAGAAAAGCCCTTAAAGGTAATTTAATTGGCAAAGTGTGGTGTAAGTGGGGTTTTATTAGCGTTTAGTGGAATATTGATAGTACAGTACTACCTGGGTTCTAAATATATGCGGTGCTAAATAGAAAGTTTTATACTCTCTGGTATTCTTACACCCAAAGTATGCTTCAGTATCCTGTGCAGATATGAGCAGTCCTTCTGTGTGTCTGCCTGCTCACGGTGCCCAAGTGGGCTGAATCATGGTAGGGAAGGAGTTTTGGGGTGTCAGTGGGCTCTGGGCATGAGCTGCCATTCCTCCCATTTATCAGCCAATCTCTGAAGGGAGACTGAGTGAAGGGAAGATGTCTGTCTGCATGTCCTGAGACAGGAGTGGGATGAAAGGGTAGTGTTGTACTAGGTAGATGGTCCAATATGTCAGAGCTATCTGAAAGGGTGGTGTAGCCTAGGTGGAGGTTGGTCTATTCTTCCAGGTAAGAAGGCACAGGACAAGAGGAGATGGCCTCAAGTTGTGCCTCAAGTTGAACATTTAGATTGGATATTATGATAAACATGTTCCACAAAAGGTTTGTGCAGCCCTGGAATAGGCTACCCATGGCAGTGGTGGAGCCATCATCCCTGCAGAGATTTGTAAGAAGTGTGGATGTGACACTTGCGGACATGTTTATCATAATATCCAATCTAAATGNACCCATGGCAGTGGTGGAGCCATCATCCCTGCAGAGATTTGTAAGAAGTGTGGATGTGACACTTGCGGACATGTTTTACCATTGGGCATGGCAGTTCTGAGGGAACTCTTAGGCTTGGTGATCTTAAAGGTTCTTGCTAACCTAAGCAATTTGATGATTCTAAGATGTTTTGTAACGAGATGAAGATACTGATGCAGCCCTCTGATCACCTTCCATAGTGGAAGGAGTCTGTCATGGGGTTATTTTTTAAAGGAGAGAGGGAAGTTGAAGAACTAGCAGAGAAATAGGAGGAAAGAGCCATAGAAATCGTCAGAAATTATGTAAAACCTTTGTTCAAAGACTTTTTGAATATCTGTAATATTTGATGCTTCCTGTTTTGTTCCTAGTACTGTGGAAGATGTTAGGGGACTATCCGTTGTTAATTCCAATAAAAATACTATTGTACTGGTTTCTAGAGCATGCTTTGAAAGCCATTCCTTCAATGCTATAATTTTGTTGAAGGAGCTAATGTCACTTAGAGTAACTAGGTAAAGTGCTTTGGAATGAACTCCCAAATAATGGGTTTTTTGTTGAGATTGAAACTTTATATTTTAAAAATGAAACCAATTTTGAAAACTGTCTGTTTCAAATTTTCAGTATATAGAAAATATAACTGTAGTAATTGTTACACCATCCCTAAAGATATTAGTACTTGGGATATGAACTTTCACAAATCTTACCTGTAAATGAACTATTTTGAATTAATTGTATTTGATAGTATCTGAGTGAAACTCTCTGCCCACTTGTAAGTAACAGAAGATTATTGCACTGAGTGTGTATCATTGACAGTAAAGAAAAAAAAAATCTCCTAGCTAATGCTTAGAACATTTGGATCAAACTTAAGAGTCTGAAATGTTCAGTATATGATCTTTGTTTGATCAGTGTAATCTGATTTCAGAGATCTGCAGATGGAACAAGTCCGGAAGATGGAGATGGTAAGAGATTTTATTGTAAAATCAAAAGCCATGAGTGTGTCTCTTGTTGGGATGTTTTGCATTTTCTCTAATAATTTTTTTAAATACAGAATCTGATCGGGAGGATGGAAGCTACTGTCCACCTGTAAAACGTGAGAGAACTTCATCTTTGACTCAGTTCCCTCCTTCTCAGTCAGGTAAATTTTGCTACAATATTATATATGAGGGATGGTTTTCCTTTGAAGACATTCTTTTTCCAGTCATGTAAGCAGTCTTATTACTGTCTGCTGTGCTTTGAATTAAGACCACAGCAAACATGTACTCATGTTAGCAAATTTGGTAAAGCCCAAAGGACTTGATAGTTTTTTAAAATGTTTTCTATCTGTAAGCTTATGTGTATTTGTGGTTTTAGCTTTACTCTTGTGCTGTTAAATTGCAGAATTAACTAGAAGCCTTCCTGATCTGTTGTGATCAGGTTGCTTCTTTCCAGATTTTTATAAGTGCTACCTTTTTCTTAGTTACTCTGCTGCCAGGGAAATTTTTCAAGTCTCAGCTCACATTTTGGTCCTTTACTCTTCTCCCATTTCTTTTAAAATGGGGATGATTCAGTGCATTTCTTAAACACCTGACATACTCAAGAGAGAATGACCACAGCCTGTGTGTGTACACAGTCAAGGCAGTGAAATCACTGGGGTAAATTCATGCAGTTCACTTGCACGGGAATGGTCATGTTTGATATTTGTTCACTCACTGTAACAGTCTTGATTTGTGCTGTCTCTCCTCACAGATCATATGAAGGTTTTAGCTTTGGTCAGTGGTTATTTTAGTTAAGATAATGTCAGTGTCTGAGGCAGATTTTGAGACTGCTACTTTATTTCTACCATCTTAAGTTGAAATGAAGGAGATGAAAAACCTTGAAGGAGAGAACAGTAAAAAGAAATTCCTCTCATATGCAGCACATTCTGGGGATGTGACTAAAAGGTGAAAGCCTAGTTGTTTTGATTTTAATTTTAAAGACATAAATTACTATGAAATCCATAATGTAGTTGCTGATACTTTTTGGGCACAGCATTCTAAATTCATGCTCCAGTGGTAGTCAGGGGAAGAAGCCCTTCTCTTTCAGATCCCAGTTCTCTGGTGTGCAGCTCAGTGGGTCTCCAGATACCATGCTGTGAATTGAGTGACCAGCGTTGCTGCTGTCTGCTTGCCAACCACTCTTAGTGAAGGAATGCACAAAAATAATGAATATGGGGTTATGTAGATCTTCTGTTAGAATAACAGTATGTGTATACCCAGGTTCCCCATAATCTCTAACACTTCCATTCCACAATGTCTTTGTCTTACAAGATTAGAATCTCTCTGCTAACATCTGTTAAGAAGTGGAGGAAAACAATTTACTCAACTCTTTCATGGTTAAATATTGGATGTTCCAGGAGTCCAGTATCCTTTCTCAAGCCTCTGCTTAGCTAATGTATTTTGAGAGGATGTGGTAATTTATTCCCTGACGCCTTTGTTCTCTTCTGATGTGTGTTGTTGTCAGTGACAAATTTGATTTGAATTGCGACTTCCATAAAGACCTTTTTGAATATTGTTGACATTATTCAATGGCTTTGGTTTCCATAACATCTTTTACTTTCCCACCTTTTTTTTCTTGTGGGGTTATGTTTCCCTCAAGAATAGGGAAATTTTACTTACATTAAAACTGTGTCATGTTTAAGCTTAAGGCAGACAATAATAAAAAGAGAGAATGTGGAATTAAAGGAAATATGAAAAATATTTAAGAATTAATTCTAAAAGATAAATGCCACATCTTAATACAGTGGTGTTCAGCTATGAACTTCATTTCACTTTTCAACATACTTAAGCTTTTTCTATAGATTTATAAAAGCTAAAAGAGCCAATAAATGCTGTTATGCTTCTTCATGCAAAATGATCTGTTAGAGAAATCTGTCTCTTTCTCTGATTGTCCTATTTCATAAAGTGGATTGTGATTTTTGTATAACAACAAAAGTACTAGAACTGCTAGAGAGGGCATCAATCAAACTCCATATTGCTTGCTTCTTTAGATCCCAGCAAAGAGTGGAAAAGAAATACTGTCCTTTGCCTGTTTTTTCAAACACTTTTTCCATTTTGTTGACTATTATGCTGCTGAGATGACATCTGACAGTACTCTGATGTGCTGTCCTCTGTTTCTGGAGGAGTTTTGTCTTTGCAGGGTAGTTCACACCTAAGCTGCCTCTTGGTGCAGACAGTTTGGTCCATCAGAGCCCAGATGTTCACTCGTACTCTCTTAACAGGCATTACACACCTTTCTGCTCTCTCTGCAGGGGCCTTTTGAAATGGTATTATACATTTTGCAATGCTATTATATATTCTAACACCATTTCTAATTCCTAATTCAGATACAACTCAGATTGGGAATCCTGTATTTGTACAGGATTCAGAAAAAATGAAATCTGCTTTTTTCTATGTTTCAGGAGAGACTGAGAGGATTTTTATGGACACTGGCTTGTTTACTACTTCAGCTGTAATACTGTGTTAGTTTACAAAAAATAAAACTGAAATAAAACAAATTGCTAGAAAAGTTACTTTCAGTTTAAAGTATGGGAACAGGCTTATTACAAAGAACAACATACACAACTTCCCTTTTTTTTTTTTTTCTTTTTCCTTGACTGCAGTAACAAAGAACAATGTCTTTATGCCATCAAGTTTCTGTGAGCCCTCTGCAGGCAATTCTGATTCAGAACCAGGTGAGCTTCCTCATTTTTCTCCTTTTTTCTTGAACTGTTGTTAATTTGTTGTGATGCAAAGTACTCTGATACTTCAGAAGTAAGACCCTATCTATGAGAATGGAAGGGATGATGGTTCTGATCTTAGAGCTGTTCTCTTGCTTACTTCATTATTCAACTTCACCCTTGCTGGAGGTAATTAAAATAATACCAAAATCGTTAAATGTGTTGGGAGTGATGGTAGAATACTGCAGTCTGACCTTTTCTTGCTAGCCTCACAATAAAACCTATGGGAAATTCTCATTTATCTACTTTGGAAAACTGTTCTTTTATATTGGAAAGCAAAACAACCATAAGGTATGGTCATGATTGTGTTCAGCTATGACCTGTGAGCCCTGTGCGGCAGAACTGCTGATTTTGTTAGTTCTGGTTTGGTTGTGTTGGTATTGCTGTAGTGCACATCAGTTTTGTATGCTTATAACCAAGCACAGTGAGGCTGTAAGATGCTGAGTTGTCTTATTCTGAGTACAGATATTAAGCCCCTAAAAGGAAAAAAGTATAATTATTCATTATAAGGTCATAGGAGCTTGATTTGTTTTTGTGGTTTTTTTTTTTTTGAGATTTTGGTACTTAATTTAAAAACCATAACTGTACTGAGCATGAGCAAAGGAATTTCTTTTATCTTCATACTACAAAAGAATGAGTAAAAACTTTTTATTAGAAGAAACTAACATTAAGTAATTAAGTTTAACTTAATTTATGATAATTAGCAGTTAGGTACTTAATAGCAGCCATCATGTTCAGTCATAATTTTGATTCTTCTTTCTTTAAAGAACAATCTCACTTAAAACCTTTTATTATCTATATTAAGTCCTTCACAGAAGGAACCCCATTTCTCTGGTGAAAACCGTCTTTTTCCTGTTTCTTAAAAAAAATTTGAACTTTTTCCTTGTGATACCATGTGTTTATCTGTGATGTGTATTTGCTGTGATGATACTGGAAATTCAGGTTTCTTTCAGAAGAAAAGAGTCTGTTCTTTGGAAATCTAATAACTTTGTATATTTATAGAACTTCTGGGTTGTTACAATGGGGAAAACATGAGGAATTTTTTACTGAATGGATATTTCTTATATGTTACAGCTTTGTCCTTGTAATTTTGTATTTCACTTCCAGAGGAAAAGAGCAGTGGATTCCGGCTGAAGCCACCAATACTTATCCATGGTCAGGCACCTAGTGCAGGTGAGTTCACTGGTTACTGCAACAGTACAAAGAAACCAGCTCAAGCATTTTATTTAGTTAGTATTTTCATCAATCGGCTATTGTAAATAGAAGGTGGCAATACCTATGTGTCTGCAGAAAAAAAATCGTGTCTTCTGTAGGGTGGTTGTGCCCATATCCACTGTTTAACACTTGTGGACGTGCCTGTGTTTTGCATTGGCTCTGCTATGCATGTCTGAAGTGCATCTCCCAGGTGTCACTACTTAGCAAGCTTCTGTGCTTGGAGTAATCCTGCAGACAGTGAATTTGATTCTTTTGGTATCAAACTGTAAGCAAAAGGGTGTTCCAGGAGTGCCTTGAGCAAGTTCCAGCCATTACTGAGTGTTCAGTCTGCACCCAGGCCAGGGCAGTTGGAAGTATCAGACAGTGCCCACTTCTGCTCTCCCTGGCTTTTGGTGGCAATGTTGGTGGCGGGTCCTTGATCATGCCTGTTCTGCACTACAGGTTGGCTATGACTGAGTCTCCTGTTTGCTGATGTAGACCTAGCCACTATCAGAAAGATATTAGTATTACAGCTTCTTAGGAATTTGAGGGGGGGAAGAAACCAAACTCAAAAGTATTTAGGTAATGAAAGCTGTTACTGCATAACTATATGGAAACTTCATTTCATTTGCAGGAAGAGTAGTAAATTTAAGAAAGGAGCAAGCTGTTTTGAACTTAGGAACTTTTCAGCTTAGGACTGCTTTATAATCTGATGTCATGCCCTTTATGGGTGACCTGGAATGGAGCTAATTGCTATGAGTGAGTTCTGTTGCAGTATTTTATTGGATCAAGAGTTCATCTTTACTTTTTTCGGTGAAGAAAATGGGACCTTCTGGGCTTACCAGAACCTTCTAGAGTTGACGTTACAATGTTTGGTTTTTTATTAGTTTAAGGTCAATTAGCTTTTTGAATCATAGCAGAATTAGAGTTGTAGTGCTGTGCATCTTACTATAACAACCAAAGATGCCAAGTTAATTCAAAAAGCCAAAAGGTTGTTAAATGACACAACACAGCTATTACAGTGCCAATATGTTTGATTGTATGGATAAAAAAATATTTTATTAATATCTGGAAATTACTTTATTGGAAGGAGAAAACAAGTCTTGGAATGTGTAGTTGAATAAAATATCAGTGTATAAATAGGATTACTGGTGTACTGTTCATTTCTCTTACATATTGACGCTTTTATTTCTGGGTCAGTAGTAAATTTTTGTTCTGTGCTTTCCTGGGTAAGATAGACAATATATTTTGAAGTGTCTTTTTAGGCTAGGAAATAGTCTTTCTATTTGGGACTAACTCTCTTTTGAGGCTGAGTAAGGAGGGATGGAAAAAAAGTGAGTAGAAGCTTTTCTAGTGTCTGTTTTTTCATTATGTGTTCTGTTGGAAGCAGAGAATATTAGATGAAGCTGATTTTTTCCAACTTTAAAGCTTTGTATTTCTTGAAAAAACTTTGCACTTGCAGGTCTCCCTAGCCAGAAACCGAAGGAGCAGCAGCGAAGTGTGCTCCGTCCAGCAGTATTACAGGCACCACAGCCAAAAGCTTTCTCACAGATGGGTAAATAATGCTTTTGCATTCTAAATACAGTGGAAAGAGAACAAAAAAATGAATTCGTTTAGTGTGATCATTTGGTTTTACTGAACATCCATCTTGGTTTTTCTAGTTTTCTCCTTTCAGAAAAGAAACATCTTAAATGGCAAGTGTATCTGTGTTACATGAAGGATAAAGTAGTGGAACCTTCAGGTCTTGTGTAGGATGACTGTCTGATGTTGCCAGGCCTCTTAACTTTGGTGTAGTCCATGCTTGAGTTTTGGAATAAAAGACTTTTAAGAGTGTGGTATAGCAATCAATCTCAAATTACAGCATAGACCATGGTATAGTAAGCTATCACTGGTAACTGATCAACAGTAAAGTACCTAAATCAGTGAGAGGTGCCTTTGGGCTTGGGGACCATTTTGGAGTTGTGACTTTGAAGTTCAATTTTAATTCTGAACGTAGAAATTTAATTCTTAAGTTTAGTCATTCATATAATGTTTATTGTATTTCAGAATTAAGGAATTTGATATAGCTGATGGAAATAGACATGACTGAAGTGTGGAAGTTAATGCAAAAAGCTGTTTAAAGTGTCCCTGTCTCCTAAACCCCATGTTTCCCCAGCCTGGTGCCATTTGTTATGTGGAAGTTTAGTTGAACAGAAACAGGAGTAACTTCAGTTAATGCAGAATCTGGCAAAGAACCAAACATTTCTAGCTTGATTTCTTGACATGCCTCCTGACACAGATTGGACTCTGCAGAGGACTTAGTATTGAGGTAAAAATTTTTAGTGGGAGTTCAGTGTATGAGCAGGTAGATCAGTCTGAAGACAACCCCTGCTGGCTGTGAACAGCATTAGATTGGAGCAGGATGGTTGCTTGAAGTTGTACATATTGAAGTCCTTACAACATTTTTATAGATTAATTTGCTGACTTAGTTTTCTGCATTTGGAATTCTGATTCTGCTAAGAATTGCTGAATTGTGGTCCTCATGTCTCTTGCAAAATACTGTGGGAACTTTTTAGTTTACATTGCAATGTTTAATGGACTTAAACAAGAAAACAGCATGCAATTTGCATAATAAAACTTTTATGACAGTCTAAATATCTAGAGAGTTCGTGTATTTTATTTCTGTGTTGCAGTTCTCAGCAGTGGCACCAATGGTGTAAATATCCCTCCAGATTCTGCAGCCACATCAGAATCACCAAGTGATGCCACGCTGAAAAGTTCAGACTCTGAAGACAAGGTGAGTTGGAGGAGACTCAAGATGACAGATGTAAATATTCTCTGAACAGAGTAAAAAGCTAGTAGCAGTACAAGAATTCCCTAAAGGAAGTGGACAGTGCAGGTAATGAGGGGCTGAAAAGCTTCACCTAGAGCAAAGGACTAAATGCATCAGAAGTTATTTATTTGCTATCATGAAAGAAAGGTAATGAAATATTTACTTCCAGTTCTTGGTAGTGTGTCCAGTCCTTTCCTTCCCTGCATGTTCTGAGCTAAACTATTTGTGTCTGAAGGTCTTGACTGATAGTATGAGAGAGGTGTTTGGGGATTTTGAGTGTGGTTGGGTTTTTTTGTAGCTTCATCAGGCAGTTGTTTGCTTTTTGTTGCCATATTGAGCCTAGAAATAGTGTTGATAAGACAACAGTATGGAACAGTTCACTTGAAATTCAAGTCTTAATCCTGAAGATTGCAAGCAGAAACACTTGCAGTGTGAATGGCTTGTTAAGGTTTAGTGAAAAGCTACTGCCATAACTAAGTATTGAGAAATAAATTGAATGCATGTACTCGTATGAAAACTGTGGGACATGCTTGTAACCCAGCTGTGTGTGTCATTAGGGGCACCCTTTATCTGCTTTTAACATCCAAATGTCCTCTTAAGTTTTTTATAATCAACTGACCTTGGAGAGAGTTTTCTGGTGGAAGAAATCTCTTAAATCTGGTTGCTAAGAATTTCTGGAAGCTCAGTATAAATGGTATAAAGCTTCATAACCTAACATTTGCAATTTTACCAAGGGTTGTGGTGAGATATTCTATTGTCTTGGCATTTGTAGTCAATTTTGTCTCCCTGAAGCTTTCTAGCACAGCTAGAAGTCATTTGAGTTCATGCAGTAGTTGTGTGAAATGCTGGAATCTGTCTTGGTTTGAAAGACAGGTATCTGCTAAAAGGGACAAGAGCCTCCTTTTTGAAAGGAGAGTATAAACCCCCCCTTTCCCTTCTTCCCTTCACTTTACTATGATTTTCGGAATTAAAGAGCTCTCAGGCAGAGATATGGGGGTAGGAATAACAGTTCTTTATAGATATAGATATAGATATATGTATAAAACAAGAGAAACAAAAACACAACAATAACGGCAAGATCAACAGCAACAAGAGCAGAAAACCCAGTAACCAGTTCTGGTAGTGGACCCCTTTCCTTTGTGGTGCGATTACTGCTCTGATGTTCTCAGTGAGCAGGGAGGAGAGGCGGTGGGTCCCACGTGGCTGCAGGGGCGCTGCGGGGAATGTCGTCTCTGTCCCAAAATGGGAAAGGGCAGAGGGGAGAAGCCGCTCACAGGTCCCAGCACACGGTCAGTCCTGATGCTCCAAAAGGATGTGCTGAAGTGGGTAGGAGATGCAGGAGAGTGTCTGAGCAGGGACGGTTTTGGGATCCCAGAGTCAGGGAAGGCAGCTCCCAGCATCAGCGTGGCAGAGCCCAGTTAGTAGCGACTGTCCTGCTCCCAGGTGGACGAGCGAGCGGTGCAGCAGAGCACCAGCCCCTCACCTCAGCTCTTCTTTTCTGGTGTTGCCCCTCTCCTCCCCCCTTCGAGAGAAAACTGTTAACTGAGCTTATGGGTGTAGACCCAAATACTTGGCATAACAATGGGAAAAATTCCACAGAAAGAAAAAGGGAAAATTCAACCCCCAACAAGTCTCTTCAGAATATTAGATGGGTTGGTGAAAGATTACTTCTGGAATTGTTTCATATGGGTAATTGTATGTGCAGATGTGTGGCATAGACTTGATGGACCACAGAGAAAGAGCTTCCTTGTGAGAGCAAGTATATGTTTTTTTCAGTATTACATGAGCATGGTCTGCCTTTGTTATAGCAGATGTGAGTCGTAGTCTCATTTTACTGTCAGAAAAGATTTTGCTTTGATATGTTTGTCTTATGCTTATACAAGGTAGCAGAGTGGGAATGCTCTCAGGTGGTTGTCATACCCTGAGCAGCTCTGTGGCAATTTCTACCTATCTGGTCTCTGTCTTGAAAATCCCTAGGATACTATAGGAGCCCTAAGCAGCATTGTTCTCAGATGGGTACAAGCTGCTGCCGCCTTTGATCCAACCTTCCTCAACTGATAGGGAGAGTCTGGTGGCTGAAAGTCATCAGGTGTGCAAGGAAACTTGACAACCCTCAGCCTTTCTAGTAGCAAGGAGATGCTGATCCTTATCCAGAAGGAAGAGGGCATGTTAAGGAAATCCTAGGCTAACAATTTTTCCTTGTGTCCAACAGAATGCTCCTTTACCCTATGTATCATTCAGTGGTGAATAATTGCTCCCAGTGATCAATACTGGCCCACTTCTAATTGCAAGCAGAAAAACAATGTCTTTGAAATGCCAGAATTAGAATCTAAAGGGAAATTAGATACAGATAGGTTATGCAAAGGTTACAGCTAGGTTGTCCTTCTTAACATGGGATTTGTGAACCTTGGACCTAATCTGGTATTGTTTTCCTACTGCTTTTTTGACCTATGTGATAATGTGCAGGAAGTGCCATGGCTGGCACATGGGAGGCAACAACACCCCACGTGAGACACTAACAGAAGGGATTGTTCATCTGTGTTCAGTGATGGTTCTGTAACCTCATTGGGATCATGGATACAGAAGGTTCATTTGGGCAAATGGAGTGCTTCATTAGATACCTGAGGGCTTTTTAAGAAATAAGGCAGGAAAGACAGGGATGGGTTCCTATTGGGAGATCAATTTCATGAGAGATGGGGCAACTGACTTTTTGAAGGATGGTTTATTGCCTCATGGCGTCAGTCTCATAGAAGGGTGAGACATTAAAGGTGTTACATTTAATGCCATAATATCAGAAGCTGCCTAATTCTTAGTTACAATGTCTTATGTTAGTTTTTTAGCCAATCACATACTTCTGTGAAACTTGGTAGCATCTTTTTACATCAACCAGTAATTGCTTTACTTTTTGTGGCTTTGCCACAATGCGTCATTTTTTAACCAATCATATAACACTTCAAAAACCTACATTGATACATCTTAAGCTTCTAATTGACCTTATAGCAGGTTCTATTGCTAAACTTTAACATTTTTTTACCCTTTTACTTAACATATTGCTTTGCTTACATAATGCATATCTCTGTTTGCTTGAAACATATATTTCTAGTTAAATTACAAACTTATATTCTTGTTGTATGCTGCTTCACTTCCAGTATTCTAATTCTCCAAGCCTTCTCCAAGATCTTAGTTCAAACTGAGCCTGTATGCACAAGGCCCTGAGAGCTCTCTGTACTTGCAGTTCTCACATCTCCCCCTCTTTGCTGAACCAGGAATACTCCTTTGATAGCTTTGTCAATCATTTGCTGTATACACTGAAGCAGACAAGGCACCATTATCAGTACAACTATTATGACAAGCAATATATATAGACCAAATTTTGGCAGTTCTTTAAACCAAAGTGTGAAATTCCATCCATTAAAACAAGTAATCTAACCAAGATCCATCGTTAACCTTAATTTTGGACACTCCTTCTTTTAATTGTTGTATGCTTTTATGGATTGATTATGAATTATCAGCTAGTCATACAACACATTCCATTAAAGTCTTCCCACCTGTGTCCATGTGCTAATAAGAGAAATTCAATTGCAGCTCTGTTTTGCAAACTTGCATGCCTCATGTCTTTGACATTGGCTAACAGACCACTCAATGCAGAAGAAGTAGCATTGGTTTGCTTACTTTAGCCAACAGCCCAGCCTATCCAATTGCTTTAATGCTACTGCAGAGGAAAGTTGAGGTAAAAGTACAGATACTGAAAGTCTTTTTCCAAAACCCCAAAGTTCAGAGTCCTCTTGACGTTCTGATTCATAATGATGAACAAACCTTTTGCCTGTGCATCTATTTTCAGTGATCATTTTTTATACTCTGTTAGCAAAGTAAGCCTCCCCAAGCTACATGGACTACCTGTGATGTGTGATAAAATGGCAGGCCAAGATCTATCTCCACAAATAAAAATCATCCCTTGTGGCAACTGTAAAGGTGTGTCAACAGACCATGCAAGAATTGGAGAAGTGTAGTTACACCAAAAAGTCTGGTTTCCATACACTTGGTGACAGGAGGAAACATCTTTGATCAGCAATGACTCTTTCCCTGTATAGCTGAATTTAACACGAAAATCCAGTTTTACTGAGCCAAGGAGATCTATCTCCTGAGGCTCTGAGGATGGCTGGGGAAGGTCTCCTACCCAGTAATTCCAGGCATCTACAGGGGTGTGATCCCAATCCCACATGGCTAGCACTTTTACTTCCTAAAGCATGAATTATCTTCTCCTTTGTTGGCCAGGCATCTGCAGGCAGCCTCACTAAACAAATGGAGAAGGGATTTTCTGGAGTTGTGGTGGCTAAACACATAGTGTCCAAGCCTGATGCATTTGCTAAAGTCAATAAAAAAGTGTAAGCCTAATATTAGATTTAGTTCCATGCTTCTTTCTTATCTCTACCAAATCTTTTAGCACATTCCTTTTTTTTTTTTCCCAAAATTGCTCTAGGACAGACCAAAGATAAGGCACTAAGTTATTTTGTTTGCATTCAACTTTACAAATGCGAATATTTCCTGATTCTTTCAAAAATTCTTTTCTGAATTCCTCTCTAAGAGTGGAGATACAGGGGCTATTTCTTTCTTTGTGACCTACTACAACCAAAAATTCAATGACTCTGCCTTGATTGTGACTCTGAAATATAGCACGATATACACCAGGCTTTTGCTAAAGAAGCTCCATGATACTGGTGATTCTCACAATTTTTACATTGATATAAACCTCAAGGTTCACAATTTTTGCAGATGGGACAAAATTCTCATGTCTGCGTGCTTATTTCTCTGCTCGTGGAGTTGTCAGCATGTTTTTGCCCGTGATACAGCTTCACATTCTTTGCTGGAATCTACTTAGATCCTGTTCCTGTGGAAGCACAAGAATACCCTTTACCCAGGTTATTAGAGAAAGCAGACCCTCAGTTTGTCCTGTTTCTGGGTTTCTAATCAAAACTAAAGGATTTTCTTCCAACTTTTCCTTTGTGCTATTAGAAAAATGCCTAAAAATTGGCAGATTTGGCTCTGCAAAGGAATTGTTTAAAAATTTAAAAACATACAAAGCTTTATTTAACCAAATGTGGGGATTTGCCAGGGTTATTCCTTCTCTCTGTTTATCTAGTAGAAATTTCAAAGTATGATGTGTTCTTTCAATAATAGCTTGACTCGTGGGAATGTGTGGAATACCAAAAGTGTGGCGAACACATCAATCCATTAAAAATGTGGCTAATCTTTGAGCTGTATATGCAGGACCATTGTCTGTTTTGATTTCCTAAGGTACTCCTAACAAAGCAAATGCTTGTAAAAAATGTTGACAGGCATGATTAGCTGTTTCTCCTGTGTGTAAAGCGGCAAAAACTGCACCTGAAAAAGTGTCTATTGATACATGGATATTTTTAAATTTCCAAAAAGATGGATATTTGGTAATATCTGTTTGCCATAATTGCAGACTTTGCAACCCTCGTGGGTTGACAGCTCCTGTGGACGTAGGAGGTTGCACAAGTTGACAATCAGGGCAAGCATTTATAATTGCTTTTGCTTGATCCTTAGAAATGCGAAACATTCCCATAATTGCTTGTGTATTTTGATGAAAAAAGGCATGACTTAATTTAGCTTGTCAGAAATGTTAGGCAAGGTACTTGCAACAGTCATTGCCAATTTATCTGCTCTTGCGTTTCTTTCTGCTAAGACTCCTGGAAGTGAGGAATGTGCACATCATCATTAGTAATTACCAAAACAGGTCTAATCCAATTAATTTCTCCCAAAAGTTGCTGTAAATCTTGTAAAGTGGTAACACTAGTATGAAGTTGTATTTTTTGTGGCTTAATGAGTTGTTCTGATATTAGTCATCCTAAATACATCCATGGTGAGGTTTCTTATATTTTTCATGTAGAAGTTCCTAGTCCAGCATTCTGAACTTCTGTAATAACAGTCACGAGTTTCTTCCATCTCTTTTTGTGTCGGTGCTGCAATTAACAAGTTGTCCATGTAATGTAAGGTCATTGCTTGAGGATATTTCTGTCTGGCATTCTGTTAACATAACTTGGAAAATTCTTGGGTTGCTGAGTTGTTGCTGTCTGTGTTGTCGTACAGTGGTGCTGTGTGCTCATTTTTGAGTTTCTCAACAACAGCTTTCTGCAGGCTCTGGGCAGTTTTTTATTAAGTGTCCAGGCTTTCCACACCAGTAGCATAATCCTTTAAAGGTTTCAGTTTGCATCAGTGCCAGAGAACTCTTCTGCTGAGATATTAAACGTAGGGCAGAGAGGGTTTTAACTAGTCTTTGATCCGTAGCTTCAGCTTACGCAGTGAAAGTTCTTTCAATTCTCTCTCTGAAGGTATCTGCTTGTATTGTAGCAATATGCTGCAGCCTACAGATTTTACTGCAGACTTTTATCGTTTGAGGCAGGTCTGGCTGTAAGTCAGGCAAGGCTTGAATAATCAGTTTACACTACTCATTAGTATCTGCAAAGGCAAGATTACAGAGCACATGCAGACATGCCATGTGGCATTGTCACACTGTTGATCTATCACTTGTGTCAAGTGATCTATAAAAGTTGTAAAAGGCTCTGATACAACTTGCCTTATTTGAGTATAAACTCCTTCAGGGCTCCCTGCTGGCTGAACTTGCAAGAGAGCTTTACGTGCTGCATCTTTAATATCACTGAGCACTGCTCTGGGTAAATCAGCTGCCTGATCTTCAGCTCTGTCATGTGGAGGGTCCCCAGCTAAATTTACAACTGTAAGAGCTGCATTGAGACCTCCTGCATACTTTTTCTATTAATTTGTCAAGAAGCCTTCACCATTTTAAGTCCTACAAAACACACTGTGAATCCATTAAAATCATGGATGAAACATAACGACAACCAAAAGGTGTTAAATAAACTATTATAAATACTTTTCAGCAATTGCTTTAAGTAAGGCAAGCCCAGACCACTATCTTTAATAGCTTTTCTTAAGTCTTTGATTTCCTCATATGATATAGGTTCCTATCTGGGGTTTGCATTCTGTCTCCTGTACCTTACTGGCAAAGACAAAGTCGCTCATGTGCTAATTCAAGGTCACCTTCTTTGATCGCTTTACACCTGGTATCAGCCCAATCTGTCAACTTTAAGTTGTTTTTTGGAGACTTTTAATTTTACAGGAGCTGGGGGGGCCTCTGGGGTCAGGAGAAAACAACTCACTCTCTAGTTTTAAATCTGTCTCCTCTTCAGAAGTAGAATCACTGTCTTGCTGTTGCATACCCACAACAGATTTATAGTTTTCCATTTTTTTTTTTCACTTTCCCCTTCATTAGCAGTTTTAGAAGCATCTGAAGGTAACACAGACGCGGTAAAGGTGGCAGCTACAGGAACAGCAGAATCCAAAGACCGAGACTGAACAGGGAGAGAAGCTGAGGGAAGCATTGCAGGCAGACTAGGTTGTTTACTGAAAATGTCAACAAGTATAGGACTTACTGGAAGCAGTTTAGCAGCCATAAGATCCCTACGGATAGTCACATTGTAGAGTCTTACTGCAACAGAGTCCCAAAGAGACATGGTAAAAGCAGACGCAAGGTCTGTGTCTGCAAAATTTTTCTGTACCTGGCATAAAAGGTCTTTTAACTGTTGCTTAGGCACGGCATGAGAATTAGCTCTTATCAGAGTTTCTAAATGAATATAAATGTCTCTCTATTCCCTAGACATTTCTTGCCCCATGTTCCCCGAAGCTCACGTGTAATCTAGTCACAGGTCCTCTCTAGATGGAATCCAGCCAGGCACGACCAGCTGGCTCAGTTTTCTGTTTTCTTTAAACAGCCGATATAATCTGTTCCTCCTTCATTTCAGGAGCCATTAAATCTGTGGATTTTCTGCTTCATTCCTGCAGCCTCTAAGTTAGGCATCCAGAGCTTCCCAATTTGCTCAATAAGATCGATTGCTTCTCACACTGTTGAGCACCAAATATTGGGAGGTCAAAATCACGAGAGATGGGGCAACTGAGAGACTTTTTGAAGGATGGTTTATTGCCTCATGGCGTCAGTCTCATAGAAGGGTGAGACATTAAAGGTGTTACATTTAATGCCATAATATCAGAAGTTGCCTAATTCTTAGTTACAATGTCTTATGTTAGTTTTTTAGCCAATCACATACTTCTGTGAAACTTGGTAGCATCTTTTTACATCAACCAGTAATTGCTTTACTTTTTGTGGCTTTGCCACAATGCGTCATTTTTTAACCAATCATATAACACTTCAAAAACCTACATTGATACATCTTAAGCTTCTAATTGACCTTATAGCAGGTTCTATTGCTAAACTTTAACATTTTTTACCCTTTTACTTAATATATTGCTTTGCTTACATAATGCATATCTCTGTTTGCTTGAAACATATTTCTAGTTAAATTACAAACTTACATTCTTGTTGTATGTCTGCTTCACTTTCAGTATTCTAATTCTCCAAGCCTTCTCCAAGGTCTTAGATCAAGCCTTGTATCCATTTCTATCTCTGAGCTTGTATGCACAAGGCCCCGAGAGCTCTCTGTACTTGCAATTCCCACAGGTTCTGCCATGCTAAGAGAAGCTGTTTGAATGCAGAGGCTTTGTTTTGGGAAGGCACTGAATTGGTCAAGGCTGTATAGATTAAGGTCAGAGGGGAAGCCAACAAGAGGGAGATTAAAGTGAACCTTCACCAGACTTGGACTGATGAAGTAGAGAAAGTAAGTAATACCCTTGAAGAACTAGAAGCTTCACAATTACAGGCCTTGTTTCTACAGGAGAACTTTAGTACTTGGACACCTGATAAAATGGCAACGTGTCTTGGTAGAAATCCTCCAGAATGCTCCTGGAGATTTTAGAAATGAGTTGGTAGGAGTATTTGCATATGCTGGGTAACCTGACATGGGAGGTATTTAGCTGTACTTGGTATTCACAGCAAAGAACTGGCTAGAAATGCAAAGGTTGAGAGTAGCTGTCATTGCACCATCAATGAGATGGAGTTTGAGATCCTGAGGGAGCTAATAAGTAGAAGAATAAAAATCCAGACTTCAGGAGAGAAGGCTTCAGGTTTTTCATTGAGCTAGTTGGTAGCATTCTGAAGGACAGTAGAACTCATGAGAGCTAATTACCTCCATGGACAGCCACCTTTGAGAATGAATAATTTATCCCAAAGTGCATGAAATTGTGTAGGTGTGGCAGGAGGCCAGCATGTATGGAGTGGGAGCTTCTTAAATCCAGAAAGTCTGCATATAACTCATGAAAGCCACCCGAGCTTTCAAGACACCCAAGAAGTATACAGAAGGATTACCTGGATGTGTGGGAGAACTGGGAAGGCCTAAATTTGTCTGGAGTTGGAAATGACCAGGAATGAAAAGCTGCAAGCAAGGCCTCCACTGCTATTGGCAGCAAAGGCAAAATGAAGGAAAATTGTAGGCCTTCTGCAAAATGTTGAAGGGAGTCTAGTGGTGAAAAAAATGATAAAAATTCTGAGGTACTCAATGCCTTTGTCTTGTTTCCTACTGAAGAGGTCTGCTGTCAGGTCTGCCAAGTCCCTTTTTTTAGGGGAAGTTTGAGGGAGGGAATTATTAAAATAAATTTACTTAAGGACTGTTTTAGACAGTTGAACATAGGCAGGTCCACGGGACCAGACAGGATATATCCATGGGTGCTGAGGGAGTCATGGTTTAACCCCAGCTGGCAACTAAGTACCATGGCACTACTTCATGCCCTCCACTCAGGTGAGATGGGGAGAAGAATCAGGAAAAAAGCAAAGCTAGTGGATTGAGATAAGAACAGTTATTTAAGTATTGAAACAGAGTAAAGTATAATAACAACAATTGTAATGAAAAGGAGAGAGGGACAGATAAACAAAACACAAAGAAAAGAAATGATGCCCAGTATAGGTGCTCAGCACCCACTGATGTGTATCCAGCCTGTCTCCCAGCAAAAATCAGCCCCTCACCAGCAGCTCCTCCAGTTTACACACTGGGCAGGACATTTTGTGGTGTGGAATATCCTTCTGCCCAGTTCAGGTCAGCTGTCCCAGCCATGTTCCTCCCAGCTTCTTTGTGCAGCTCCTCGCTGGCACAGCATGAGACACTGGGAAGTCCTTGACTTGGGATGAGCACAGCAGAGCTACAACCAAAATATCTGTGTGTGATCAAGATTATTCTCATCCTGGATCCAAAATACAGTGTTGTACTGGGAAGAAAATGAACTAAGGGAGCTGGGGGGTGCTAGTGTGAGACCACTACCTGTCCTCAGAGAGTTGTGGTACTGTGGTGGATCCCAATTACTGGGGAAGAAGAAAGCATGGCACACGTTTCCATGAATGGCAAGAAAGAGGTTCCAGGAAAGTAGAAATGGCTCAGCTCCTTCCTCGTTCTTTGTAGTGAGGGAGTCCTAGGATATGAGGCACCTTAAAGGGATTGAGAACAGCCAGCATAGGTAGAACAGAGACCAACCTGATGGGTTTTTTATCCTCTGAGATTATTTGCTTTGCAGAGAGCCCTACTTGTTGATTTTGGCTTTAGGCAAGATCTTTGTATGGTCTGAAATATCATTGTCATAGCCAGAATGGAGAGAGGTGTACTGTTTGGGTGGAATTTAAAGTGGGTGAAAAATTGGCTGAAGTAGTGAGCTTTGAGGGTAGCAGCCAGTGGTTGGAAGTCTGACAAGTGTCAGTTGCTAAAGGCATTTCTTAGGACTGTTCAACATACACACAACCAACCTGGCAAAGTGGAATAAATCTTGTTAAGTTTGTGGATACTAGTACACTGTGGGAAGGGGAAATGGTCAATATGTTGGAAGGTAGGGGCTGTTCAGCAGGATCTCAGTAGGTTGGAAAAACAAGCTGAGAAAAACTACCTGATGGTCAGCAAATGCAAAATTCTGTACCTGGGGTGAGAGAACCCATGTGTCACAAGGACTGAAAGAGGGACTGGCTAGAAAGCAGCTGTGCAGACAAGTCTAGGAGATCCTGATACTGCAGGAAAAGTGTTGAGACAAGTTCCCACATACAGAATTTATTAGCAGATCTATAGCTGATAGTATTGCTTCTAAGGGTGACAGTTACTTTATTTTGGAGGAAGGGAGATCAAAAAGGGAAAGAAAAGGGAAAACTTCACATTGGCCAGCCATAAAGACTGGTAACGGGTTGTTTAGACAAGCATCTCCCCCTGAGTGTCCTCTCCGGTGGAGAGGTGGTATCCCCTAATATTCTTCCCATAGTAACTATATGGTTTTCTTCATAATATGCTCAGACTTCCCATCTTGGAGTTTTTTTTCTGCTTATGGTGCTGTTGATGCTGATGGAAGTGTGCTTTGCTGAGGGGCAGCTGCTATGTGTGGATCACTTCTGAGGCTTTGTGTGTGCATATAGTGTTGGGTCTTCCCATCAGTGTCAAGAGCTATGCAGTAGGAAGTTAGGACATAAGCAGGAGGGAGTGATTCCCATGCAGGTTGCAATTGCTTTCCTACACTGCTTTTAGGGGTTTGTAAGTGCAAGGCTCTGACTGACGCAGCTCAGCCCTTGTCCACTCTGACCCTGGGGGCCCAGCTAGCTGATGGCCGCTGCCGTCAAGAGTGGGCCAGCCCCAGGACGCCAAGGACCTGGAGTCTGGCTAAGGCACTCAGCCTTTCACGCTGCTTTCTGCATCTGAGAGAGGACAAAGGATCAGGAGGAGGCCTTCTTGCATTCCGAGGAAAGGGATTTATTAAGGAGGAACGGGATGGGAACTGAACGCCAGGGAAGGGAACCCAAAAAGGCAAGGAGCAGAGGCTTACAGCAACTTAAATAGGGGCCCTCCCCCAGGGGAGGGTACAAGCACAAACCAACCAGAGAAAGCAATGGGCGTTACATGGGGAGGAGTCAGGGGTACATAGAACCAATGGGGTACATCAAGGGTGGGGCTACATACAGCTCAGCAAGTCATCAACCGAACTAGGGATACATGGCACAGAAACTCCTAGAACAAGGGGAGGGGCTAGGAAGGATTGACATTTGGAGGCGCAGGGTTTAGGGTGAGGGACAGGGCAGATTCCAGCTCGAGGGGAGGAGGTTAGGGTGACGGACTGGGGCAAAAGGCGGGAAAGGGAGAGACCATTTCACAACAACAAGGGGTACCGTTTGGAACAAACCATTAAACAGGAACACATTGCAATCAGACAACATATAAATAAAATGCGAACCACAACATCTGACTATAGTGGAACAAGAACTATAGTATGGGAATAATCTGGAAAAGTGCCACCACAGCATGTGCAGGGAGAAGTCATGAAGCCACTTGTGGAAAGCAGGTGGCAGAGGTGCAGAATAGAAAGTCCTTAGGAGAACAAAAAGCTCAGGAACCTTCAGGTGCTGTACAGTAGTGATGAGCAATAGATTCAACATGAATAAGTAGTGTATCCTTTTATTGATTAAGAAGACTTACGGGCTGCTTTACTAAAACTGCAGCCATTAAGTTCAGGAAAGTAATCTTTTTCTTTTTGTGCCACTTGTGGATGGTATTAGGAATGCCATATAGTTTGGGGCTTGACAGTGCATGAAAGACACTCAAAAAGGGACTAGTGGCTGGAGCATGAGATGTATGATGAGAGAATGAAAGAGCTGAGTATGTTCTGCTTGGAGTAGGGCAGTGAAATTGGATTGTTCCCCTCAGCTCTCAAGTGGTAGGTGGTGGCAAGGTTAGAATGAAATTAGGAAGTGTCTGTCAAACAGATGAGAAGCTGCAGGTGTGGTGTGAAGGGGATTCCAGATGGGTTTTCGGACATAATTATCATACTTAGTGTAGTTGAACATTGAACCAGACTACTAAAATGTAAAACTGTCACATGGACTTTTTGAAACTTGGTATGAGATCTTAGGCAGCCTAATATAAGTTCAAAGTTGATGCTGCTTTGAACACAGTTTGGACCAAGTGATTGTTAGAAATTCCTTTGAACCGTAACTATTCTGTGATTTGCTAAGAAAAACACTTAGCAACAGAGACATTATTTAAATGCAAAACATGCCCTGTAGATCTGGAAGTGTTATTGGTTTGTCATTGTGAATGAGTGTGTAATGCACCTTGTTGTAAGGTGTTTTTATTTAAAGAAACTTAACTTCTTAATCTATATTTTTCCATTTCTTTAGGCAACAGAATGTCAGAAAAAGGAGTCCAACAATAATTCAGATGATGACAGCTGTGAGAAGGCTGAACTAAATGCACAGCAAGCATTTGTTTTTGGGCAAAATTTAAGAGATAGAGTTAAGGTAAACACACATTTGTTCTCTTGACTAAGAGTTTATGAAGTTCTGCGAAGCTACTGTATGAAAAGGTTAAAACTTTTTATATGTATATATGTAAAATTAAAAGCTATGAACTCAGAGTTGACTGTTTAATAAAACTAGTCTTCTGAACATTTAATAAATGAATTCTGTTAAGTAGCATAAGCTTTTTCAAGTATAAATACATCTACTGCAATCATGAGTAAAGACTAAAGCTCAGTAGAATGTAGCATTTTCTCTTACCTTTTGGGTTAGAATGAAGTTGAAATGTGGTCCTAAGATGCTCCCATGCAACCAAGACTTCACAGAAAGATGGAAAAATAGGCTGAGCCTGGGCTCAAACTTGCCATAGAATAACTGAGTTGGATTATTAGTACCTCCTGTTGAAGACAGGTTTGCTCAGCTTTCCTTGTGTAATAAAAGAATGTGTAGAATTGGGACATAGACTTACCTTGTTTTATTGTAGAAAGCATTTGTGGATGAAACTTTAGGAAGAATGAGTTGAAAAATTTGTGGTCAGTAATTAAAATTATTGATATATACTTGATTAAAGTTATTGATGTATAAACTATATACGATATATACTACATATACTTGATTAAAATTATTGATATGTACTTGTTCTTTGTCTAGCTAGGAGATGAAAGCGATGAAACTGCTGATGTGCAAAATGCTGGTCTTCTGTCAGCAGATACACCTTCTGCAACAAACTATTTTCTACAGTACATCAGTTCCAGGTGAGACTACAGGGAAAGCAATAGAACAGTCTTCCTTACTCATTATTGAAATTTTTTTATGTTTCTGCTCTTTATTGGATGCAGGGCTTAGACTGGGTCAGTGAGGATCCAGACTTCTGAAGAACGAGATGGCAGTCTTCAGGTCTGGGGGGATCCTCAATCATCTCATCAAGGGAGATGCATTTGATACTATTTATTTGATCACATCCTCACCAAAACCTCTTCAGAAAACCGAGAAACGTGACATGAGAAGTCTTCTCATGAATGATTAGAACCACTGATGGACTAAATTTGAGCTACCAGTAGAATCTTGTGGAGATCTACACAGTATTTGTGCTGTTCAGTAGGTTTCGTATATGATACGGATAAAAGGAAGAATAGTTAAAGTTTTTTCATGATAGTAAGCTTTTCAGAGTGGCCTGTATGCCTAAGTAGGAGCCTAACTGTGGGAGGTTTTTGAGAGAACTTCTGATGAGGTAACAGTATCAGAAGAAATGTGATGCATAGGTATAGTGAGGCAACCAGGAGAAAACTGCTAATCCTGTCTTTCTGTAGTGATGAGCTCTGAGCTGACAACCTTCACTTGAGGCTAAAGTAGTGATACAGGTCTGTGAAAGTGGTAGCTTAGTAGTGGTCAAAAAATGAAGTAGTGTACAGAATGAGAAAACAGGAGATACAGAGTTGTGAATTCAAGTAATAACTGGAAAAGTGTGAGGGGAATTCCCGCCAAGAGTGATGAAGTAAAGCAACATCTCTGCTCCTGGAGGAAGCTGAAATTCAGATTGAGGCAATAAAATAATTGTAGCAAAAGCACCAATAAATGCTTTCTTTGTCCTTATATTTGGCATTTTTAAGATTCACCATGTTGGTGTTGTTCACCTTGAAGGAGGCAGTAGGTAGTTTTGCAGTCAATAAGCTTTTGATGCTGAACTTTTCAGCACTGGGGAGGTAGAGAACACCTTTGCTCTCTTGATGCCAGATCAATATCTTTCCAATAGATACAGTCAGACTTGTTCAATCGGATTTGGCAGACAATAGCTACTAATACGTGGCCTTCAAATACTGGAATGTTTTTTTTCATGTTTTTCAACTCACATGGCATCTACTGTCATTTCATTTGAGTCTTTACTTTGGGAGGATTTATTCATGGTGGATCAATTGCCAGAAACCTAGTTTTGCACTTGTCTTAAAAAAAATAGTGTCTAAGGGGAGTTGGCTCTGGTTTTCAGCTGAGATGGCAAAGCATTATGGTAATCAACTCGTAAAACAAAACTCCTCCCTTTGTCTAACACTGTCTTAAAAGTGTAAATGTGCTGGGTGGTGTGGCAGATACTGGTAGGCCACACTGAGTTCCCTCTCAACATTTAGAGCTCAGAACTGTGCTATTTAATTCCCTTAGTAGTTAAAGCTATCTTCTGCTGAGGATCTCCTTTGTTCTAGGAATCTCCTTAATCAGAAGTAGCAACTCTACATGTACAATTTAAAAATTTGTTTGGTTTCACTTGAATCATGTAGATGTGAGTCCCAGTTTTCCAAACTTGGTGAAATGCACATAGGCCTGATTCAGAATGGTCTTCCTTTTGTATTTTCACTTTGTGAGCAAGCTGGTTTCTTAGAAAGGTATGCTGATGGGAAGGGACAGAAACAATGACTTTTTAAGTCTTTTGAGTCTATAAAAGAATAAAACTCTTGTCCTTTCTAAATAGGATTTA
The DNA here is from genome assembly GCA_013400855.1 of Buphagus erythrorhynchus. Taxonomy (NCBI): domain Eukaryota; kingdom Metazoa; phylum Chordata; class Aves; order Passeriformes; family Sturnidae; genus Buphagus; species Buphagus erythrorhynchus. Next base: position 129,784 of record VZTT01001036.1, read on the forward strand.
AAATCTGTTAATAAAAATACTAATGGAAGGAAAAAGTAAAGGCTGAGATTTGATTGTGAAACTTATTGGAGAGGCTGTGGTATAGCAGCTAGTCTGATAAAAGGCATTACTTATCCCTGCTACCTTTGCTTCAGTTTTGATATTGGAAGTGCTTTGTTTCAGTTCTTTCCCTTTCTGAGAGAATTGACTAAAAAATGTGTAGTAGTTCGTGTCTGTGCATGTAGAATACTGTTTAAAAAAAACAGTTGTATGATTAGACAATATGATTAGATAATAAACCCTCACTTAGCATTCAGCATTGCTTTGTGTGTTATTAGTTATCTGAAGGGGAAGATTTTTAGAGAGACAAAATAATTTGTTGGCATTCTGAGAGAGAGAATTCTTGTTCTGTAAAGCTAGAACGTGCTCTTGTGTTAAGTTGAATTAATTTTTACCTATGTTTTTGTCAACCATTACTTTTTTAAAGCCAATGACAATCACTCACTTTCTGAGGAATTTTATCAGTAGAAAATAAGAGGTATTATTTGTAAAACCTGGCTTATTTATTGGGGTTTTTTTCAGTGTAGAGAACTCTACGAACAGTGCAGATGCGTCTAGCAACAAGTTTGTTTTTGGACAGAACATGAGTGAGCGAGTCCTAGTGAGTATCCACTATATATATGTTGTAATTTTGTGAGCAGTTTGTTACAGATTCTCACTCAGGAATTTTGAGAGCCTTTAATTGTACTTGTCACTTAAATATGGGGGGTTTTTTCAGTGGTTTCCCTTGACAGTAACTTACTTTGAGTGCAGCAGGAGGTTCATAATAAGCTATCTGCCCAGCAATACTCTCCAGGATTTCCTTGCCACACTCTCTCAATGTAAGGAGATTCAGTGCCCTCTCTGTAGTGCATGTGATTCTTATGCCCAAGCATTTTATGGCACAGCTTATTGCTTTAAATGGCTATTGGAGTATAAGTATTAGAGGGTATTTTATGTTTGTCCTCAAAATTGAGAGCAGTGCAGTCATTTGACTCCCCCCAGGATGGGATTTCAAACTTAGCAGTAAAGCAGATGCCTCAGGACTGAGGTATGATTCTGGAAATGCTGTTTATGATATACCAACCTAAGGAACAACTTCTAGGACCTCACTGTTTCCTGTTGTTGTTTTTATTCCTGTGCTGGAACAAAATGGAAACATTTAATGCTGAGTGTTCAGACCTAACTACGAAGCAGGAGTTCAGTCAATTATGCCATGAGTAGCTGTAGCTGAAATTGACTTGCTGTGTTGAACAAAGCAAGTCAAAAAGCCTCAAAATAAGGATTGAAATTTGGTATCAGTTTAAGGGAAAATAATTTGAACTGTTTTTTAGGTCACACTCCATTCAGTTCCTTGGCTGAGGTAGTTGGATAACTTCAACTGTGAAAGCATGTTGTCCATAAGCTTCTTTTTTTGCCATATGGTTTATAAATACTGGAGGTGCCCTCAGTACTTGGTCATTAGTCCTGTTCAGCAGAATTAGTGTATGTTTCTCTCTTCTGTTTACCTCCTCTTATTTCTGTGATAGAGTCCACCAAAATCAAATGAAGGTAGTACAGAGAGTAATAAGGAGAATGCTGCTACAGAATCTGGGTCTGAATCGTCTTCTCAGGAGGCCACGCCAGAAAAAGGTGAAAAACAAAATATTGTATTAAGAATGGTAGTTAATAATTTTTTAAATTACTGTATTTTTCAATATCCCGTTACTTTTCAAAAACATAAGATTTTTATGTTGCCTTTAACTAAAGATACAGGCTGGGTGTGGAAGTTGCTGGTGTAGATCCTCTAATATTAAACATGTATAGGCTGGACTGTCTTTTTCATTGTCATTCTGTGATAGTGGGAGTATCTTCAACAGAATAAAATTAGAGGGAATTAACAGAACTGATTTTAGGACTTGGTAGAGAGCACAGAAGAAATGTGGCAAACTTTTTTTTAACAATTCTGTTGTATTTCAAGTGACTGAATTTCTGAGTCAAATGTGTATTGCATTGGGTGGGTGCTCCACATGTTGCCTGAACTCAGAACTGTTTGCTGGATTCTATGACTTCAAATTGTCAAGATATTATGGAAATTCTGGGAACTATGGGTTTTCTTCAGTAAACTGCTTGCTAGCCCAAATTAAAGTGGAAAATAAATGGCACTTGTGTAGGCACAAAAATAAATTGTTCATGCGTAGGCACAGCTGTATGGCTGGCAAGAGTATCAGTACTGCTGGAGCGTCTACAGATAAGCAGGTGTCTATACAAAGGTTTTGAACTATTGTGTGTAGGGATGAAACTTCTTGAGAACTTCTCTTCTGTCCCTTATGCTTGTAAAACAAGTATTAAAAGACAAGCTTTCACTTCTGCTTTAAATTTCAGTCCTTTTTTACATGTTCTATTAAGGTCTGTCTTTTGTACTTTTCAAAAGGTCTCAAAATTCTGGTGTGCTTGTGTGAGGCCTTTGTACATCTTACATAATTTTATGCTAATCATTCTCAGACTCTCAAAATGTTGTTCAGCTAATAATATTTCAGAATCACTGGCAGAGTCTGCAGCAGCCTATACTAAAGCAACAGCAAGGAAGTGTTTATTAGCGAAGGTAGAAGTGATTACTGGGGAAGAAGCTGAAAGTAACGTGTTACAGGTAAGAAACGGATAGAGCAGAGGAGCTTCGAGTTTGTGGGGTTTCATATGGATGTCCAGTGAATGTACACCGTCTGATTCCCTGCAACTCAGCCTTCCTCTATATCTCTAATGTATTTTCTTGTGTTAAAATGCCAACTTAGGTATTTATACCAGATCCTTATTTATTAACTTTTTATCCATTGTTTTTTAATTTCCTCTTTCTGAATAAATTTTTCTGTATAAGCCATCCAGGTGTATCTTAAGCATACTTTCCTGAATCCATCACATAGAAGCTTCTGTTGCCTAAGAGACAATTATTTGAAGAAAATTTAAATGAACTAAGTATTTTTAAGTTCTTTAATCATTGTACTACTGAAGATTTTCTAAAACTTGGAATGGACTGTTTATGCCAACAGTCTAGTTTCTTGTAAAACAGAAACTATATCACAAACACTCAGGAATTTGGCTTGAGCTACTTAATTGAATTAGTGATGTTGTAGAAGGATATTTAGTTGTGACTTAGACTCCTGATTTTAATAATGATATATTTAACATTGTAGTTATTAATTGACTTAAATATACTTACTAACTCCAGTATATCCTTAAGGAAAAGGGTTTTCATATAAAATGAAGTGGTATATGTATTTTTTTCCCATCTCTTTACCCTCCAATTATAGTATGTTTTTCTTCTTGAGATACTTAGTTTCTCAGCATTTGACCTGTGTTATTTTCAGGAATAGCTTTCTTTATTCTTACAGGCAGGATGCTCTATTCTGACACCAAACAGTTGCACTGGCAGTATCTAATGCCTATCAGTTACACTTGTATTACCTTACAAAATGATACTCTATAATGTTGATATTCTTGGACTTCTTTTTATCAGACATAAATGGTCTTTAAATGGTTCTTCTGGTACGTCTCTGTTTCTATGTAATTCAGAAATGTCTGGACGCTTCACATAATTGAACAAGACACTGAAGAGATAAGAATCCTGTTTCACTTAGGAAAACCACAACTTTTGGCAGCTGTATACTTAATAGAAGACTGACTTGCATGAATGTGCTATAATTTAATGGATTTCTTGCCTAACTTTAATTCTTCTTTTCTTGTGAGATACAATGCATTAAAATTCTAAATGAGACTTTGTACAGACAGAACTATGTTAATATTGCAGAAACACATAGAGCTAGATGTTTTGGGGTGAAGAAAATGGTAAATTTTGGAGGGAATGAAAATGGAATTATCTTTTCCACTTAGTGCATGCTCATCTGTGGGAAACTTGATGGGTGATGATTTGGGGTATAAAACCTCAGCAGTGAAGTTGGATTAGAGAGGGCAATATAGAGATGTTTGGCATGGAAGAAAAAGGGAGCTTGTAGGTCAAGAGGGAGTATTCCTACTGTTGAAAAAAATACATACACCTTTTCAGTTTTATAACCTATGAACCCTGCAGGGAGACAGTAAAAATACTTCACTTACTAATGACTTTGTGTGGTTCAGGCTTTGATAATGACTTGATAATGAACTAGTATGTTTGTTCATCCTTTGCTTCCTTAGGAAAGAAGAATTTTGTTTTGCTTTCATTATATTTGCTGGGTCTTCCCAGCAACAAATACCATCTTCAGTGGTGCAATTTGTACCTAAGGCTTTTAAAAGAATTGGCTGATATAAGGCAGTCTCTTGTGACATTAAGTTTCCTCTGTGAAAGTCAATATCTTACCTGAAAATTACTTGTTTTGATCTTGAGACTTCTTATTCTTTAAGAATATATAGCTTCTTTTAATAAAACCTGATGAAAATAGACAGCATATTTTGAGAAATTTATTGCAAAAAAGAGGATGACTGTTTTGGTTTCCACAGCTATAAACAATTAAAAATTCCAATATGAAGTCTGAATATTTTTTTAACCAACTGTAGGTGTTTAAGAAATACATGATTACTTCAATCAGCCACTATGCCATAAGATATTTTCTGTTACAGATTCAGTGCAAGCTGTTTGTATTTGACAAAAGCTCTCAGNGCTCTCAGTCTGGGGTGTAAAGAGGTCGAGGGCTCCTGAGACTCAATGATATGGCCTCAACAGATGATGGAACATTACAGTCTCGACTGGGTAAGGGGAACCAGGGGAGATGAGATACTGGATGACAGTCATGCTATTTTCATAAGGTTCTTCCTTGACACACAGCAACATTCACTTTAGCTCCAGCAATGCAAAAGCAGTTCAGACCTTTTCTTTTGCTTCAGTTAGTGAATATTGCCTCCAAAGAGAGTATCTTCATACCCTTCTATTGCGGCAGACATTCCTGTTACTTTTTTCCCCCTCATAAAAGCAAGCCATGTTTAGTAACTAGAATATTTGCCTAGAAATTTATGGTAAGATCATTCAGATCTGGCTGTATTGGATGGGTTGCTTGTGGTGGGGGAAGTCTGTTTGAATAGTGCACAATTGTTCAGGCTGGCAGAAATGTGCATTAGCCTGAAATTATCTGCTCAGATACAACTGCTGAACTTTAATGTATTAACATATAAGGCTCCAGACTAAATAGCTTTAGACATGACTCAATCTTTAATAGCCTTGTTACAGTTTAGGACCAGCCAGCAGCCAAGCCCCTTGCAGTGTTTTGCTCACTCCCCCTCCAGCAGGATCAGGGAGAGAACTGGAAGTGTATAAAAGTTAGAAAACTCATGGGTTAAGATAAAGACAGTTCAATAAAGAAAGCAAAAGCAATGCATGCAAACAAAGCAAAACAAGAAATTAATTCACTGTTTCCCATGGTAAGGCAGGTGTTCATCCATCTCCAGGACAGCAGGTTCTCATCACACGTAATGATGACTTGGGAGAACTAACGCCATCACTCCAAACATCCTCCCTTCCTC
>VZTT01001036.1:135533-145726 GCA_013400855.1 Buphagus erythrorhynchus
TTAACTCTACCCCAGCCAAAACCAGCACAAGCCTACATTCTTCTCATTTACAGTCGTGACAAAAGCCCAAGAGGGCTTATTTGTAGAAGGACTGAAACCTTTATGCAGTAAAAAGTGTCTTGACTATTTTGAGCTTCCTAATACATCTTTTTCCACCTAACTAATCTTGTAATTTGGCTTTAGTGATGAGGACTCAGGGGAGTCTCAGGTTAATCTTAAATACCAAGCTCTGGGCTCAGATGCAGATCGATAAAGCCAGTGAGAAGAGTATCCGGATCACTGCCATGGATACAGAGGACCAAGGAGTTAAAGTTTTTCTTATATCAGTGAGTACTGTTTTTGTTTATGCCTTCACCATCCTACTAAAGTTGGTGCTTACTTAAACTGTAGTTGAGGTAGCAATCCCATTTTTCTTTGCATCCTACACTATCTTAACATCACCCCTGCCTCAAAGACAAGGCACTTGGCAGATTTGCTTGTCTAAAAAGTCTTGCTAGTTGTGAACAAATGCCACATCAAAGGCTGCCCTAGGAAGCCAGGTTGTCCAAAGCATTGCCCATGGAGTCATGTGATCTGTTCCACACATACTGAGACTCTAACTATAGTGTTTAATGCAGATTGTTTTCTGACTTAAGAAAAATGGGCATTACTTCATAGATCTTATGCAGTAGTTTAACCAAAATTAGATCTACTGGAACTTTCAGCACAGGAGAGCTATCACTGTCTGCATTGCGGGAGGATGATAGATGCCTACTGAAAAGGAAACACTAAACTGTCAAGAACATCATATTAGTACTTAAGGGTTACACATTTTAGCTTCAATTTTCTTTTTAAGATTATTTTGATCAGTATTTTGATGAGTATTAAAGCAGTAATAGGACAGTGAAAGTGATTTCTGTGCTTGCTAAATGGGGAACAGTAATCTCGATCAGAATTACTAAAACACTCAGGATCTGATCATACAGTCAGCAAGGAGGAAAGGTCATTCTCTAATGCCTGCTGGAGTGCTTGCAGATTTGGAGAGGTTTGAACATGTTCTTTTGATTTATGCTGATTCTACACAAGATGTTGCAAAAGAATTAGTGTTTCTAGGGATCAGAAATTGAGAGCATCAACAAATGGTCAGCATTCCCTGTGACATTAGGTTTGTAGGGCTGTGATCTGGAGTCCCAGAATGGAACTTAATGATACTAAATAGGCATTGATAAAGAAAAATAAGTGAAATTATTGGATAATATTTTCTCCGTATTTTTCTGGATTTGAAAGTTTTGAGTTAATCTGTCATCAGGTTATTCACTTTTGATTTTAGTATTGATAAAAAGTATCTTGTTTGGAATTATTTTTTCATTACAGCTCATTGCAGGGGAATTTTGCAGACACAGAGGTTACAGATTCAAGTGTCAGATGGGGTGGATGGAAGCTATTTCTTATGAATAAATTTGACAGGTTGTCAAAAATGTTTCCCTCTGAAATAGAGACTATTTAAAAAAATTAAATAATTGCCTGCCTGCCTGTCCATTGAGTTTTCTCATTATATCTCATACTGAAATTTTATGCCAGTGCCTCATGAAACAATTGGCTTGATTATGATTAACTAATGTGTGAAGTTGAATTATTGACAGGCCAGCAAAAATTGCAAGTTTTTAATTGAAGGTCTTTTTTTAACACGAGCTTTTGGGAGGTTTCAGGAAAGCTGTGTGATTCCTGTGTGAAGAAGGCTATATGAGATCAAGAAGTACTGGGTATGTTAGCCAGAGAAAGTTGGAACTAAGCAGAGGAATATACTCTCACCACCAGAGTTCTGTATATCTAATGTCCTGCTGTGTGTACCACAGCCTGTTGTAACTGGTTTGAAAAACACTTTATGAGAAAACTGAAAAATATATTGTGAAATATGGCTTGACTGGTGTATACTATGTCAGCAGTGTTTTGTGTTATAATTCTATGTACCTTTTTCTTATTTCTGAATATTAAAAAATGCAGGCAAGTTCTAAGGATACAGGGCAGTTGTATGCTGCATTGCACCATCGGATCTTGGCTTTGCGCAGTAGAGTGGAACAAGAGCAAGAAATCAAGAATGTAGCACCTGAGCCAGAGGTAGCGCAGTCAAATGAGGAAGACAGTGATGATGATGTCATTGCACCTTCAGGATCAGTTGGAAGTGGTAAGTGAGGAAGACAATGGTGTTTCCTGTTTCCCATGCATCTTTCTGTGTCATTTTTTTAAGGCAGACTGTGCTATTCACGTTTGTCTATGGAGTAGGACTATTGCATGGACTTCGTTTTTGAATACAACTACTTCTTGATTCTTTTCCAAGCTGGTAAAAGGCCCCTGTATTGCCTCTGAGTTACATGCCACAGTTTAGCAGAGGTTTTCTGTGCTTTTTATCATTTATGGGATTTCTAAGGGTGGTTCTGAGTTTAATTTTTTGCCTTAAAATTTTGCCTTCATCATGGCCAAGAGTTGCACAGAACCTGAGATGGCTCAAGATCAGTAGACAGCATCCAGACTGACCTTTCAGTGGAGAGCTGTTTGGAAAGCAGAAGGTTTACAGAGGGGCATGGAAGGAGTATAATGGTTTTTATTGTGCATGAGGAGACAATTTATGAAAAATACTAGTCTTCAGTTTGAGGAAGACTTCCTTTTGTACTCTCAACTTGGAAGTCATCTATGCTTTGCTTTCTTGTGGCTGAGAACATCCAGCCTTTGACAGACCTCCATCCTGGTTCACAGAAGGGGGAAAAAAAAGAGGAGTGAATATGAACAAAAGCAGTGGGAAGATTGAAGAGATTGGAAACTGAGTTTTAGGTTTTGGGATGTTGCTGGGATTCCTGAACCAGATTAGTCAAGAACATAAAATTCTACAGTAGACAGATCTTAGTCTGGAGAACGCATATGCAAGGCAGGGGAGGAGGAATTCTGTAGTTATCATACACCTGAATCTGAGACTTCTGTAGGCTGCTTGGGATGGGTTTCTTACTGCAAGGCAAGAAATACAAAATACTTCCTATGACCAAAAACTGCTTGTATTGTTTCAGGTCCTAATGATGAAGGTGATGGGCAGAACATTGGTAGCACATAGCAGATGTTAGCCGATCTGCTTGCAAGGCTGCTATGAACACCATCTTGCAGGCATCTCCAGATACCCCAGGCCAGCGATTATTTCAGGCAGTATTGAAAGCTCCAGGACTTNAGACTTGGAAACTACCTGAATGTGGTTTGGGACGTTAAAAGCTCATCATATTGATGAGCAAAAAAAAATAAAAATCCAACCCCAAAACAACAAAAACATAAAATGCAAACACCCCCAACCATTTCTCCTCGTCCTTGTAATTAAAATGGCACATTACAGCTTGTCACAGCTTTTCATTGGGACCTTTTGGCTGTTTCTTCAGTAGTTCGTGTCTTGCAGGTCTCCAAGATAAGAACTTTTCGACACAGTTCCAACTCGAATTCTGCCTTTATAACCCCTACTCCCCTTTACGCAGGGAAACCCGGTCCTCACCAGCTCCCATGCTCACTGGCTGCCCTTTTGGGTTCCTTTTTTGTTTTTTTTGGACTGCAGATGGGGCAGGTTATGTTTTTACCTTTAAATTCCAACATAGATTATGGATGTGGATGCCATTGTTTGCTGTCTAGTGGTTTGTAAACGGAAAGAAACAAAACATTGTGGTTCACCAGAAAAGCTTTTTTAACTCAATAGTAAGAGACTTTAAAGTCTGCAAGATGTTTTGCTAACTCCTTTTTTCTTCCCATTTCATTATTATTTTTGGGGGATTTATATTGTGGTGAGACTTTTTTATTTTAGTTTTTCAATAAGATGCTCTTGTGTGTTGAAAAAGTGAAACTATTGTTTTGTACTGTTCTTTTCTGTTACTATTTAAGGGAGAGCTAAGCCACTATATATAATAGATGTTGCATACAATTTTTCTTAGAAAACCTTGTTTCTGTGGCTACAGTAAAGTGCAGGAGGCATACAGGTTGCACCTTCAGAAAAGTTAATGACAAAACAGCTGTTAGCCCTTGGAAGAATAAAATAGGCTCATCTAATGAGCTCTGCCAGCCATTAAAATAAATCTGTATAATAAAGCAGCTCTCATTTAATGGCTTGATTCAACAAGCCATTTAAGCACCTGCCTGACTTAACTGTATGTGAATAATCTTACTGAAGTCAGTGCAACTTTTCATGCTTAAAGTTGAGGACATTTTTTTAAATTAATGGCCTTAAATAGAAAATTTAACTTCTAACCCTTCTTGTCCCTGTTCTGTTTCCTAAAGTCTTGCAGCATGAGGAAGAAGGTAATACTGCCAGCCTTGAGTAGTTTGGGCTGAAGATTATTGTATTCTGTTCCACCACAAATAAAAGCAAGAGTGTGTTTTTCTGTGTGTAATTCTGAAGTACTCCTACTGTAACCATAACTCACTTTTTTTTTTCTCACTTTGGGTGTTTTTTAATCATTTGAGCCTTTTGTGTGAAAATTGAGTTTTATTTTCTTATTGAAATGTATGGTATGTTCTTTTCCAGCAAGGTTGGAATTTGGTAGTCACCAGGTCACTTTCACTATAAATTCCCCAATTTTTTCTATTTCCTTTATAAATAGTTTGCTGATAGATAATTTCTGACTTGCATGCTTGCTCCTTTGTAGGTTAAGGATCTAAAATGCATCACCTAAAAGAAAATGAAAGGGGAAGAAACATTTGATGTAGTGTTAAGTGAAAACAGAAACCCAGGTTATAGCACAAAATCAGCTTTGAAATTGAGTATTCAAATAGCAAAACAGTCCTTATTGCCTCTATTTTAATGAAACACACTTTTCACTGGCAGTCAAGAACAGATCTAACCCTGTTTTCTGTTGTTAACCATCACTGAAGACTTCACTGAAGACTGATGCTGTTGGGGCAGAGGGTGCTTTTACTTTTCCTGATAGCCAGTTGAAGGAACATCTGTGATTACTTTTCTGGCAATTGAAAAGGGCTAATGATAAGCTGTGCCACTGCATCTTGATTTTCTGGATTGTCTGCTCATGCCTTCTTGCATTTTGGTTTTCTTTTTCCCTCCTTAGAGATATGGGGGTTTTTACCAATGAACAGACCTGTTGCTGCACCCCCTACTCTTGCCATGCTTCAACAGGAACATGGCAGGTTCCTTAGTACCCACCATACAATTGTTTCTGCATCACAAGGTCTGGGAACTTTCCAGTAAGTGATCTGCATTTTTGGATCTGGTATCTTTCTAAATTGCTGAGATACTCAGATTTAAACTACTCCTTTCAAATACCCTTGCACCATAAAGCTGTTTATTGTCAGCAGTTTGTTCATAAGGAAAATTAATAAGGTGTCTTGGCCAGCACTGCCCACTTCCTGGAAAACAGGCATTATTTCCTGGTCCCAGGCTCTTTGGGGTCCATACTGAGTCTCACTTTGAAGTGTTTTACCTAAAATGAATTGATGGTCCATGAAGATTCAGAAAAACGGAATAAGCATGCTTGCTTTGGGGTTTGGTAGTACACAGTCACCTACAGCTTTTTAAAAAATTTGGCAACTATTTACTGATACAGATCTTATTTTTAGCCAGAAGCTTTGCATAAATGTTTGTAGTGAAGGCAGAATTGTGTTGCTGTGCATCCCAACAGAATTGGCAATGGGTTGAGTTCAGGCCCTGCCCAGCAAGATACAGTTAGGCCAAAGCAAAACCGTAACAGCTTTCTGCTTTAAGCCTTAGTAAGCCAGTGACAGGCAAAACCAGATGATGCCCATGTGTCTCAAAAGATCTGTGTAAGACTGTCATATCAAAATGTACATGGGAATTACATTAAAACCTGTGTTAGAAAGCAAGCAAACAAAACAGCCTGAGCCCTGCGTTGTGTTTCCTGTACCGAGCAGTGGCTGTTCGAGGGGAAGGTAATGGTGACCAGCTCTGCTGCCTTACAGCAATCTTTCCCCTTGATCTTGCTCCTGCTCCAGCTTTCCCCTTAGGCCTCCTGTTAACTTTTGTGTGGTGTTGACAATTCCTGTACAGCCTGTGTGGCTGCTGACCCACACAGGCACAGCCTTTCAAATTTCCAAGTGGAAAAAAAATACTGAAGAGTGTAGTAAAGTCGAACATGCTTGCTGATGACTCAACAGTGTACTGTTGCAACCAGGAGGGCCAGATATGTCCTGGGGGAATATCAGGTACAGCCGGGCAAGGTAGGCGATTGTGTCTTTCTGCTCTGCACTGCAGCAGTCTCACCTTGAGTTCTGGGGACAGTTTTTATCCCCACAGCATAAAAAAGACATTAAGCTAATAGAGAGTGTCCTAAGAAGGGCCACAAGGATGGGGAAGGGTCTAGAGGGGAAGCTGTATGAGGAGCTACTGAGGGCTTGGTTTGTTCAGCCTGGAGAAGGGGAGACTGAGGGGAGACCTCAGTGCAGTCTTCAACCTCCTCATGAGGGGCAGGTACCAGTCTCTACACTCTTGTGCCCAATGACAGAGCTTGAGGAAACAGCATGAAGCTGAGTCAGGGGAGGTTTAGCTTGGATACCAGGAAGTTTTTTGCCCAGAGGGTGACTTTAGAACTGGAACAGGCTCCTCAGGGCAGTGGTCACAGCACCAAGCCTGAGTTCAAGAAGCATTTGGACAGTGCTCTCAGTCATGGGATGGGATTGTTGGGCTGCCCTGTGCAGGGCCAGGAGCTGGACTTGATGATCCTGATGGGTCCCTTCCAACTCAGCGTGCTCTATGATTGTATGAAAATGTTGCTAGAATGGTGATGTCAGTGAAGCCAGAAGTAAGCTTCTTATCTGTCAAATGAAAAAAAAAAAAAAAAATGACACCCACAAGAAATACAAACATTAAGGTAAGAGAATATTGTAATCCAACATCTTTCTGTAGTCCAGTTCTCAGTGCATGATATATTGCTTTAGAGAAGACAGGGCAGGAAATTATCTAAATAAATGAGTCTTCAGCCATCCTGCCCTAGAACTAGGGTGGGAGGTGACCATATTGTTAGAAGCCTGCAGTAGTAAAAACCCTCCAACTTTGTAATGGCTCCTTTCTGTTCCCTGAAGTATCAATTGATGCCATTGCTTGGGTATTACTGCCATCAAATGACTGTTCCTAATATGTCCCATTCTGCAGTTCAGCTGGTCTCTTGCTCTCCCCCTGAGTGTAGAAAATGGTTTATTTACTTTCTAGAAATGTTACATATTTCAAAATTTACCATATTTCCCATAATCTTCTCTAGTTTTAGGAATTCTGGTTATGATAATTGCCATCATTTGTCATACAAGATTTCATTAAACTGACTTTTCACTGTGCACTTTTTCTCCCGGTGTTACTTGGTCTCTCTGTGCACTGACTGGCTTAAATTGAACTCTAGTCCATTGTGTGGGTAGCAGATTTTCAGACAGGATGTTATAAAGATATTTTAATTTTTTTAAAAGATTTGTGTTTTTCCCCTCCTGTGAAATCAGCACAGACCAACACAGGTGCAACAGAGAATTGCTAAATCAGACAAAGTCAGTCTTGATTCTTTTCTGCTAGGTGAAAGTACAGGTATCTCATTAAGAAATACTTACAGATAATTTCTGTAAATAAAATTCTCATTTGAAGATAGTATTCAGAGCTCCCTTTTGACTACCCCCTTTCAAGGACTCCTTTCCAAAACTCTTCCTTTTGTAAAGATACAAAAGCTGAATTTGTCACTGAGAACACTTGTATTTCTGTTGCATGGGTGGGCAGTGAATGCCTTTTCCAAGGGTATCTGTGAATTAAATGTGGGGTTATTTTAAATTAATCAGTTCTGATTGAATTCTGGTAGTTTACCTTCAGCTTCTAATGAAACTGGAAAAGCCAAATGGTGATGTTTGATTTCCTCCTCCTGTTCTAGAGACCAAGAGGTCATTGAGCCCCCCACTGCAGGGTGTCTTCTGCTGGTAACATGGACCTAAGCATCCATGTGCTGACTGTACAGTGTCCTCTAAAAAGCAGCTTGCTGTTTGTAGTCCATTTAGCAGACAGGATAAATTACTGTTCCAGAGAATTCAGAGCACAACTTCTGCTGCAGACAGGATATCTATTGGACAAGGCCCTACAAAAAGATCCCAAGAGGGAAGAATGGGGAAATGTTTTGAATGCAATTTGCTGATGGATGGTTCTGCCATTTCTGAAAAGGTTTTGGAGATAGAAGGAACCCCAGTTATCTGCAGCTTGTAATATGATGGCAAGCCCCTCCCCCTGTTTAAGGGTACTAGTATTCTGTATCAGCAATTTTGTTTATTAGCAGTAAAAATATTTGGAACCAAGTTAGTGTTTTAAGAGTCATGTTACATTATGTGGTGCTTTCCCTGGAACTTGCCTGTTTGTAGTAAGGTAACTGTTCCCTCCTATGATAACAGCTCTCTGATCAGTGTTGACTGCCTGGGGAGGGTCTGCAGCCCAGGGATGTGCATCTGCTGAATAAACCCTACCAGTAGTGTGGCAAGGTTAGGTGCAGTCTATCCATGAGGCAAGTGGGAAGCTGTACACACCAGGCTGCTGAGTCTTGCATCTATGGGCATTGTACCTGCTGCAAAGCAGAAGAGATGTGAATTTCTGTCCCACCTCCCTTGTCAGTGGAAGGAGCATTATGAATACTATTGGGATACAGCCTCAGAAGAGCTCTTACAGCTGCTTGGATCCCAGAAAGCTATTTGTTATTTAATAGTATAGAGTAATGGTGTTATTTAATGGTAGAATGTTGCCCTGTGCAAGATTCAGTGGCTTCTGTATGTTTATATTGGGAAGAGAGCATTTGCAGCATGTGCCACCCTGCAGGCGAGTGTTTTCTCCGTCCTGCTGTCTGGAAGGGCCACACAGCCCTTCGGCTGATGCTCTTAGGAAGAGCTTTGGAGAAGGGGCAAAGTTGTTATAAAAAATGCTTTCTGTATTAAAGCCACAGTGAGTGCCAGATGGTGGCACTGGTTCTGTGTGCAAGAACAGCAAGCTCTCCGGCACACAGAGGAACACGTGCCCAAGCCGAGGGACAATAGAAGGCCCTCTGTTGTGAATGCGCTTCACACCAGCTCCTTCTGGGCTGACAGCTCTAGAACGGAGGTGAATTGCCTGAAGCGTTTTGAGCACACCACAGCATGTCTCTGGTGTAATACAGCCCAGTGCAGCTGCCAAACCCTGGCCGTGCCCCTTCTCCTTTCCCTGCTGCCAGGGCTCGTGATGCCCCGACTTTACTGCCGGCAGAATACGGTGCTACAAAAAATTCGTTTGGATAGCGGAGCAGCAGCATCCAACTCCAGCTACTTTGAGCTCCTGTCACAGACAAGAGATACTGTGGGGGACTCAGCATACTGGAGAATGCAGAAAGCAAGTATTTAATAATGCTATTCGCATACAGGGAAAAGAGGTAGGTGACAAAGCTTGAGCTAACAACGATACAGTTACAGACTTGACTCAGATCTTAGAGTTATTTCAAGAGTCTGGAAAACAACTGAAAGGGCTTTGCTTGAAGGAATATCACTGACAGGGAAGATGCATGCTAATGTCTTTACAAACAATTCCATGGGTGAGGATATGTCTTTGAAATGGGTCTTAATGTCTCTGCTAACTTCAAGCAGCGGGTTTGTTATTGAGCTCAGACCGCCTCATTCCTGAAACAGGCAAGTGGGGGACTCTGCACAAGCCTGAACTTCTGATCTTTGGGGTAAAATGCGAGGTTCAAAGGTGAGTAGATGGTAGGTGGTTTGGGAAGGCTGTACCTTCCTAGGACCTCAGCCAATGGGGAAAGGAAAAGGGCAAAGTGTGGCCGGGAGTATAGGATAAAGGAAGACTGCTCCCTCTAAAACCGAGAGCAAGAAAATGCTGTAGGTGCATGCCCCAGTGGACTCTCTCGCTTTATTCCAATGAAGTTGAAGGACTCCTGTGTCTCCTTTGTGGACACTGGCTTTTCATAGCATGATTTTTCGTACAAAATGGGGACACGTCCGGGATCTTTTCACTGTCTGGGTCTGGCACGCGGCAAGAGGAGCTGGTGGCATGCCTCACCCAGTTTTAGATGACCAGCTCCCTTTGGCCCTGGCTGGCACCGGGCAATTGATTGGGTACCTGAGACCCACAGATGGACTGGGGGGGTCTGTGAATAGTCCACAGGAAAGGACCACTATAAATGTCACCAGTGAGTACAATGGGAACTTCAAGGAGTAAAACATGGCAGGATGCC
>VZTT01001038.1:0-11451 GCA_013400855.1 Buphagus erythrorhynchus
ATGACAGTGTGTGTTTGAAAGTCACTAGAGAGTAACTTTGGTGAATTCTATATGGTGCCAGATACGAAAAGAGATACTGATAATTTCCTACTATGGCACATAGCCACGTGCAATAAAAATTGTGACTTCAGCAGCAGTTTTGAGAAGGGGGAAGTTGAGGACAGCAGACTTTTGGTCTCACTGCTATCTGGGCTTTCACAAAATAGCCAGGGTTGGATGCAGTCCAACTGGAATCTAGCACAAGCACGAGCTAGACTGGTGGGCAGAGTGCCCAGATGTCCTGAGTGAACTCTAAGATGTCTGACAGAGACACATGCTCTTTATCTGATTGTTGCTGTAAGCCTAGGGAGCGGTGAATTAACACAGTAACGTGGACTTCTTCTCGACAGCAGAAGAAGCGGTTTGTTGCAGAAATAGACACATCTTTATGCACTGGTTTGCAGAACCGAAGGATAGAATAAGTTTATTGGTCCAAGGAAGGCAACATTTCTTGTAAACATGCTCTTACTAAAACATCACGTTTTTCACACACTCATTTTGTTAACAACACCAGGTGCTAAACTTTGTTATTAATTCTTTTCCTTTTGTTTTCCCTTGAGTAGCTTGGGAAAATCAAGACTGCTGTTTTTCCTTGACTCTCACCAGCATCCACATCTGATCTGATGGCACAGAAAGACTTTATAGTGAATAGAGTGGCTGTCAAACTGAAGTCCAAAATCTGTATCCTAGTGATAGATCTGAACACGGTGACTCATTTGTATTTTCTTTGTGTTTCAGTTCTTTTGATGCAGGTGAATGCTTTCTCTCACAGATCCTGTGAATCTGGATAATTCTGAATTTTGGATATAGATAAAAAAACCTATCATACTATTTCTATCCAAAATTGAGAAACTGAGCATAAGAACACATCAAAGTGAATAACCTTGAGCAGCAGAAGGGTTGTCAGGCATTGGGCTGAACAAGGAAGTGGTGGAATCACCATCCTTGACACTGTTCAAAAAAATGTGTAGATAAGGCACTTTGGGACATGGTTTAACGGTGGACTTGACAGTTCTGTGTCAACGGTTGGAATTGATGATCTGAGAATCTTTTGCAACCTAAAATATTCTATAGTTCTAGGACTGGAAGAAGACATGCATGTCTTCTATAACATATGTAAGTTAAAGCCAGCTTGGACTGGTGAGTTTAGTCAGCTATAACCAAGAGGGCAGAACAATTGCCATCTGACTTACTCTTGTCAAAGCTAATAGAATTTGAGGACACGCACAAAAACAGTTGGCGAGCAAGTCTAAAAAATGATCAATACATGTTAAAGATACAAATTTTTTGTAGACATGATTTTATGAAGTAAAAAATTTCCCATATTCAAGAGATGTTCTACATCCCTGCTAAAGATGTACTCTAGTTGCCTATAATACTTTTAAGGATGATCTCTGTTTGTCCTGTAATATGACCTAGCTGGCAAGGAACTGTCCAGTTCAAGTTTGCTTTAGTGAGAGAAGAAAAATGTCCATTTTAACTGTGCATCATTCTTGATTCTTTCAGACTATGAATGAATGAACAGATGGGCTAACATAGTTATTATTTATTAATTTTTTCTATTTACTGACATGGATCCCCTGAAAACAACTTGATTTCTGCATGCAGCTCATTAACAAGAACTAGTTGCCAGTTTCCTGCCCATGGAAAGGCACCTATGGACAGATTTTAATGATTTCTATGAAAAAAGATGAATTCATTTGCTTGGCAGGGTTGGAAGTGGGAGGAGGGGAATTCTACTGAAAGGTATACTGATAGCATTTCTTAATGTTTCAGACAAGGTCAAATATGCTTCCAATCTTAGATGGATTTTGCTGTCTAATCTTGCAAGGGATTTTTATGACCTTTGAGCATGTTATTTCCTTGCCTATGAATGTTCTTGACAAATTACCAACTCTGAAGCAGGGAAGGTCTGTGAATATGTGGACAGACTTTCATAGCATTTGAATTTCACTGCTTTATCCAAGAGTACTTGTTGCTTTTTCTCACGTTTTTTATTTTTTAGGGGGAATGTGAACTCTACATGACACAAACGGTGACATTTGAAGGTAATAAGGGATCCTTATTTATGGGAATTGACAAGGGAGAGATTTCTGGGACAATTTGATGAAGAACTGTAGATATTAACAGCTGGGAGACAAAAGTTCATTAGAAAATGTAAATGATTTTTGTTGAGCATGAAGATCCAGGAGAACATCTTTTTAGAATTCCTGTGGTCAAGTGGACACTCAGTAACAATACCTCCTCCTGTTCTCCGCTGCCCTCCTGACAGCGGAGATCTGTAGGACTAGAGGAATTCCAAGAGGTCCCTGCTTTTGCCAAGAGCAGGATCAGTGTCACTGATGGCAATTCAAACTGAGCTTCAATAGCTCCCATGACAGAGATACAGAATGAACTGTCTACATGTTCTTTATGAAAGCAAGTTTCTTAACTAAACTACGCTTCTTTTGTTGCTACCAGCTGATTTGGTGATTAATTTTTTTATGTTTTCAGTGAAAATTGGAAAAAAATTATCTACCTTGTGTATGTTGGGATGCTGCTTCTTCCTCAAATCCTGTAGCCCCTTTGCATCAAGAGTCTGCGTTTACTGGTCATCAACATATTTGCAATCAAGAAAATTGAGATAATTTGATGGCTTTTATTATGAAAGTGATGGAATTGAGAGAATCCTTATCAAGAACCCAGTCATGTGTGATTTGTCCAAATGCTGTGTATTTGAGTTTCTTTAAAAGTGCAGAGCGAAGCTGTAGTGGTTGCCTGGGATACAGTGATGGCTCTGAATTTTCAAATGATCTCTTAGAATGACATTCCTCTGAATGAAAACAGATACTACATGTGATTCATGTAAGCCTGTCTGGATTCCTTTGACATTATTGCTTTAAAAATAGGTATGCTAGTGTATACAATGCATAAACAATGAAATCTGGCTTTTACAATGGCATGTGTAACAAGCTGAAGTACTAACACTGTTCTGCATGGATGCTCCTTCAGCTGAATTTGCTGATACATCTCATCATGTTCATGGAAACACTGCTACTTTCTCTGACTCCATCTTGCCACAAAGCATCTTCTATTTACAAGTCTTAGGTAAAGTTTTTAAAAGCTTGCATTGCAACATTATTTTTATAATAAACCACAAGGAAAACAAATGCTGCCACATGTTAGTGTCTCACCTAAGCTGCTGTGGCCCTATTGGCACTTTCTAAACATGGTGAGCCAGCTGGCTCAAAACTAACCAGGCAGCAAAAATATAGTTCATCTCTGCCTGATTCTACTCAATGAACCAGGTCAATTCACCTCTGCATCTGCTGATGCCTCATAAAGGAGGGACTGGAAACATGTGGCTGGGGAGAGAAGAAAAGGAGTGAGACTCCAGCAGACTGGGCTGAAATTCGTTTGAGCTGCTATGAAACTGCTCCAATGGCTTTTCAAGTTCTTTTAAATAATTTGGCAGTTTCAATCTTGAGATATTTAGCAATGAAATGATGGAAATTTCCTTCTATCTCTCTGCAATTTCTGAGCTAACATCTCTTCATCAGAAATGGTCCTTAAAGGTCCTTAGTTCTATACCATTAGTCTCAGGTTGAAATCTCAAGCATATTTTGACAGTTTTCCCTTTCACTTTTATTTGAAAATCTGATTATGTTTGGAGAAGTCAGGCATGCCCACAGAATCTGCAGAAAATATCACCAAATGTAAAATATAAATTCTATTATTTTTAACAATAAATTCTATTAATTTATGTACCTTCTAGCAACCTTGTCTGAAAGAGCTAATCAGTTGCCTTTCTTCTGCTGAGAACTGTTTTATGCTTGGAGGAAAAATTTAGCCTTTTAAAATCCTACCGTTTTCTGGTATTGCAATAGGATTGCTTTCTTGGCTCCTTCCTTGTAAGCATACATTAAATTGTAATGTCATTTATTAATATAAATAAGACATCACCATCCACAGCAGCAGCAGACACCATAAACTTCATTGATCACATGGGGAAAATTTTACTGCTGTCAAACACTGACCATTGTTATCAGAGAAGGAGCAGTGCAGTCTTAGCATCTGTGCTTTGCTAGTCCCATGTCCCTTGAGCAATAGCTCATGGACCTTGAGTAAATTAAGCTGATAGCAAATTATTCTTTCTGTGAATAGCTTACACACATCTTCTCAAGCAGCCACTCTTCAGTGTGTGAGACATTTCAAAATCAGAGTTATTGGTGCCATTTCCAACTTTTTTTTATTGTTTCTTTGTTTTTTACTGTCATGTACTCACTCTTAGTCAGCTTAATGCATTAGAGATCCTCCTGCTATCAATTCTGATAGATAGAGACATAATCCCTTACCATTTCTGAGTTAGTTTAGCAATGTGGGCGGTGAGACTTTGCCTTTGTCTCATATTGCCAGGAAATTCTACATTAGGTACAGTACCTTCAAAGTTTTGGTTAAGCAGGAGTACGGCCTCAGTTTTCCTGTCATACCAATGTAATATTTTCTTAGCAGCTGCAAATGCCTGAGAGTCATTGTGTAAATCCTGTAAATCCCATGTATCTCATGGTGGTCATACAGGAATATTTTATGTTTCCTCTGCTCTAAGGTCTCCATAAAAATCGGGGGAGTGCTTTTGAGTGTCCATGATCTTTCCAGTCTAAGTAAGCGCTATAGTTTGTTTGAAAATTTTTGCATCTCATTTCCCTTCTGTGGCTCATACATCCCTTAGGGTCCTACAAGTCTTATGTCAGCCTTGATTGATGGAGATGTATGACATAAAACACAGAAAAGTTGGACATCCAGCAAGCAGAAATGAACTGTCATGCAACATATTTTACTGGAGTCAGTCCAGTTGTGGTAACCTAGATGAGAGCCTTTCAGCAGCTGTTGGCCTCATACTCTGCCCCTTGAATTACCCTTGACTTGCATTGCTGTCCAAGCACAGAGAAATGTGGGAAGCAAGACAAGACCCCACATAGAGAGTTATGTATGAAATGTGTGTGTGTGCTTGAGTGTGTCTCTGTGGGTATGCCCACAGATACAATTAAATATTTTCCTAAAGTTTTAACCACGTAGTGATGCACCCGTTGTGGGAGGATTTTTAATGCTATTTGAAGGCGTTTATATTAACTTAATACAAATATATTTACACCTTTTAGGGCATAAATAGCTCTGTGCAAAAAGCTGATCCTTTGAGATCAGAGACAAAGGAATATCAAGAGGAGAAAACATCTAATTGCTCCATTGGTAGAAGCACAACACCAACTGGCAGGACTCTTCATCAGGGAAGACTGACACCTTTTGAACCAGACAAAGTAAGTCAGCAGCAAGGTCTATTTAAACTGCCTTTATTTTCTTTTTATGATATTGCTCAGAATCTGTATTTGGATCCTGATCCCCACATGGCTGCTGCATGGCCTTCTTTATCTGGAACTGCAGATTATTTTGTCAGTAATTTTCTAAGAGACTGTTCATACGTTGAGCTATTTAGACATCTGCAGGCCAGAGTGCAGCTGTATGCTTTGAAACCTGCCCCCATTGTCCCAGAAAAAGTTCAGGGGTGATCACATGCACCTAGAATCGGGGCACTGCATTGCCCAGTGGTTCCCAGCAAGGCTAGGGGCTTGGAGAACCAGGGGCAGCTCATGGAGTCCAGCCCTGGCCAGGGAGGCGGGCAGGCTGGGTGTGGAAGGAAGGGCCAGACCAAAACCCCAATTTTCAAAGCCCATAGTGATGAGACAGACAGGAGGTCGTTCCATGGGTCAGGGCTGGGATTTGGATCAGTGAGGTGTGTGGCTCAGCACAGACATTACTGCAATGCAACCCACCATGGAGCAAATAAAGCTCCCAAGAGAAGGGATGGGGGAAGTGGGGAGACTTGGCTCTGTCTGAGGCTTCTTCCAGCTCTTCCATCCTTTCTTCTTTCTCTGCAACAGTCTGAACCAAGCTTAGACACCTGCACGATATCCACACACAGACAGCTAAACTCCTAGGAAGGAGAAGTGTATAGCATACTCTTCCCTTATCACTGATAGCTCCCATACTGAAGTGAAGCATGACTGTAAGCCAGGGCCTCTCCATTTTTCCTCAGGTTATACATCAGCCCTCTCCTGCTGCAGGAAGATATAATGGTAGGAAATCATGTGGAGCTGTCTCACATCTGAGTGGTTGTTTTAAGGATCCCAGCTCATCTTCCTGTATAAAAGGTAAGGCCTGTGGAAATCTCCTGCCTGCTTAAAGTAGTCTGCAAATGACTTGGAGAAACTGGTCCCCAGCTCTTGACTCATAGAGAATGTGAGTCACTAAAACACGTCTATGATTCTTAGAAGTATAGTCAAATTCATATTTTACAAGAGAGGGAAGGCAGATTGTGCTGGCACCTACTTAGTCTCTGAGTTTGCTGTCCCAGAGGCTCAGGAGGTGAGAGAATGGATGTGGAGTGCATTTCATTTTGGTCCAGGACAAAGCACCTTTGGGAGAATGGGCAAGCTGTTAGCAAACATTACCGGTGTAAGAAGTCATGCATTGCAAGGCTCTGAGAGCGTCTTAAAAAGCCTGAGATAGGTATGGACATGTTAGTCAGCAATTTTCATGTGCTTTCAGTCACCCCTTTTTCTTTGATTTTTCTTACAGGGACACCTTTGCCCATTTCATATAGCTCAGAAGACACGTTCCTCTCACACAACCACAGGAATGACACTTGCAGCTTTGCATCCTGCAAGAACAATGAAGTAACAAAGGTATTTCACCATTTAACTCTATGAAATAGAGTTACAGTGAGTCCGTGGTCTTAGTTTTCATAAACTTTTTTCCCATTCATTTGGCAATTATACTCCCCTGGATTTATTTTTTTGCCTTTACTCTTTATATAAGTGCAGTCCTTAAAAGAATATTGCAATGGCTTTCAAATAATAGGCTAGGTTTCTTTATCAATATATTTCTGCACAACTGTTGAACATTAATAGATTTATGTGTTACTTAACATTTTAATTTTGTCTCAGGAAGAAGTTCTTAAAAAGACAGAAAAATTGCTAAGAGCTCAGAATAAAGTGGCTATTGTGACCACACACAAGAGAAATGGCATAACTGCATATGACACTGAAGTATTTATAGACAGTTCTCCTGCTTTTCTGGATGCTGAATCAAAGGCTTGAGCTACTTAAAATTCTGGTTCTTACATGAGCAGCAACTGTGTTCTTTCCCTCAGTAGACACAGCCATAGAGATGGATCTGGCAACTCTGAGCATGGTGTTTATAGTTATTTACTGAAGCATATCATTGCCCTGTGGGGAGCAGTTCTCCCTGTTCCTTCGGATCCCATAATTCAAAATTCACAACATCTTCAAACTGTAATTAACATCAGCTCATAACTGCCCTGGATGTTGTGTGCCAGATGCCACTTGACTTAAGGCTCATTTACACTGCCAGACTGCAAAGAGCATTTATGGTAATGGTAAACTGGAATGGTAACATCCAGAATAGCCCTTGGTTACATAGATAGCACCACCTAACAGCTAAGAGCCAGGTAATTTGTTTCAGAAGAGTGACTCTAGCTAATACAATACTTTTCTTGGTAAATCAGTAACCCAATACTCAGAGATAGTTCTGCTCTCTGTTCCTGTGTTTATTGTCTCCATTATACACATAAATACAGCATTATTTTGGCAGAATGCACTTTTATCACCTCATTTTTGGACTTCTGTTTTGCTTTCTTTTGCTTTGCAAATGGAAGAAAATTGGGACTAATGTGCAACATTTCTGGTTACAAATAAAATATGAAAATGTATTGCAAATAGAAGGCAAAACCAGCAAGAAGGAAATCTTTCTTCTGTGTGTGAAAGTAAATAATTTTTTGCATAGTTGTTTTAAGTTAATGAACATATTTTTAAAACATTTTTGTTTATATAACACTGACTTTGAGGTTTTCATAATATAGCCTCCAAAATCATTACTATCTAGGTCAGTGTTATATCAAGAAAAAAAAGCATAGGGAAGAGGTGCAGGAGAAAATAGAGTATCATGATGGAAAAGTAAGAGAAAATTGTCGTTTTTTTGGTTGGGAGATACTCCTTTTTTGTGAAAATTCTGATAAGATTGGAAGAATATGACAAAGCTGTAGTGTATCTTCTGGTTGCCTTCTCCTTTGAACTTCACCAAAAGAATTATACTATGGGATTTGAAATACCCTGAACAGAAAAAACTTCTATAGTAACAGCAGGAAAAATTATTAACCATAGGCTATGCTGGGTATGAAGTCTTCTCTGACTAGTGCTTTTTTTGTAGAAAACCATTGTAATGGCATTATTGCCTGTTGTTGATAAGAAGTCTCAAGCAAGTTTTTTGGCCTGTGCATACAGCCAAAATTAATTTTGTAGTACTGAAGGTTCATACGGGGTTACTTCGAGAGAAATGGTTCCTAACCTACCACGCCAGCAATCTGTATTAATACATCAAGTTCAATAATTTTGGTTAACACAGTCTAGAACCAGGCATCTCTCAAGTCATCTGTGTGGAGAATGTACAAGCATATATGAAATTAGTCTGGTCAATAATTCACTAAATTTGGTCCAGAAGAAACCTAACCATCTTCCCTAATGCTGCAGGGCTGTGCACCTTATTTTGCTTAACATTAAAATAAAGTGGTGAGGTGAGAACTTGGAACATGTGCTACAAGTAAGTTCATCTTGTGAAAAGAAAATTTCTTTTGGCCTCTTTTACACACAAATGAGGTAAAAATAATGCTTGTTCTGCAGAAATAACTTTTTAAATACAAAGGTGTAGCGTGACTTCCTTCAAGATCGAATTTAATTGGAAGGCAGTGCAGTGCTGCTCATTTCCTTTGACCTAATTTACATTGGATGTTCTGTGTGTTTGAAGGTAGAAGAGGTGCTTTCTGATGGACACTGAATCCTCACTTTCCAGGATGGTACTAAAAAGGAGATTAGTGCTGATAAAAGGATGACAATGAAGTGGATTTCCAACGGAGATGTAAAGAAGATCATGCCAGATCAGAGGGTGGTGGGTAACTTTTTGTTTTCTTCAAGGAAAATAAAATGAGTAACTGATTTTCCAGCAAGTTTCTATAATTTATCTTGATCTATCAATTCTGAGAGAAACTGATGAGGAAGGGTGTTGGTTTAACAACCCTGAGCAGTGAAACTACTTCCTCGACAAAGACAGAAGTGGAAAGGCATGAAGGCAACAGTCAAAGAAGGAACAAATATGTAGCTGGCCAAGCAGGAGACTGAACAAAGGCAAGGGGCTTGGACAGCCATCTGAAGCAAGGACTGGTTTTCATACATTTGTAGGGCAGGTAGCAGAGAGGTTTCTTTCATGTCAGCATTATGTAAATATAAATAATTAATAATAGTAATGTGGGCTGAAGTGGAAATAAGTGAGGCCTTGGCAGCACTGGGATTATTTTAAATTAATAGTTCATGGATGAGAGCCAAAGCATAGAGGTGGGAGGACTTTCATGTGCTCACTGTTCTCCTGCACACTACAGAGGTGAACGTAACATCATCTGGACACAACTGTGAGGGTGAATGAGAGGAAGGAACAGCAGTGTGAACATAGCTACTTTTATGGATGGCAGATGCAGAAAATTACCTTCAAATGACTTTTTAAAGATGGCTTACTTTGGAGCACATTGTTATGGTCGAATCTGCTTACGCAGGTATTGTGAACATCCTACTATCATCTCACTCTCCTTCCAGATTTATTATTATGCAGATGCACAGACAATTCACGCTGCTTATGCAGATGGCCTGGAGGTGCTTCAGTTCCCTAATAATCAGATAAGTATGCAAGAGCTCATAATGTGAACTGTATATGCAGATTTATTTCTATTGTGAAAGTGTGGTCTGAATTCTGACTCCAGAAGATTGCGTATTTTCTTGCCATTTCACATTGTCTTTGCGTTTCACTTTCAGTATATTCCATTACTTCACTTCTCGGTTTCCTCCTACAAGCAAATATAATAATGCAAATGCAGCTCTTCCAATTCTGATTATCTGATTATGTGATTCTTTAATTTCTTTTACCAGTATTGTAGGTATAATTTACATCATCCCTACAATGTCCAAAAAAATCTTGACCTAGCTTTGTGTAAGGCAACACAAAAGAAAGAACACTAGACAGACTTTTTACATCTTCTTTTCTACAGAAAAACATTTACTGATGGCACACAAGAAATTGTGTTCCCAGATCACACAGTGAAATGCCTCTACAGTGATCGACTGAAGGAAACTTTTTCCCAGATGGCACAGTAGTAAAAGTAGGAAAATAAGTCCTGTGTAAATAACAGGGACCACACTTTGGACATAGGTACAGTGACACTGACATTTAGAACTGTGGTTGGATTTTGCATAGCTGAGAAATTTCCAAATGAAGGGGAAAAGGATTTTTAAGATAACAAGCGTTTTGCAATAATATGGCACTGAAAATTCACTTCCACCTTGAATGACAGGTGACAATTCACCACTGGCAAAATGACTGTGATATAATCCTCATTTAGTTCCATGTAACTTTACACTGGCCAGAGTAGCTGGGATACCCCCAGTTGTCAGTGTTAGCAATGTGGGTACTAAAGGATTCAGGATGAGGGCTCCTGATCTCTATTCCCAGGTGTTTGGCTCCCCCTCTAATATTGGGCAAGGACTGAGATTGTCTCAGTTGATTAGAGCATGGTGCTAATGACACCAAGGTTGTGGGTTTGATCCCTGAAGGGGCTATTCACTTAAGAATTGGACTTGAGAGTCCTTGTGGGTCTCTTCCTAGTCATATTCTGTGAATCTGTATCGTCTCTATTCCTCCATGCTAGATGAGAAAAACAGCATCAGGACTCTCTTACACATTTCTTCTGGAGAAGAGGAAGACCCTGTTTTAAAATGGATTTTCTGCCTGCAAAATGCTTTGAGATCCCTGCATGAAGTCATGTAAAATTCAGATCTCACAATCCATTAGCTATTATACTGCGTATTGAAGTCTTTTTGTGAGACCAGATCTCTAATGCTATCCCATGTAAATCCTGAGGTTTTCCACTTGACATTATTTTCCAATTTCACTGAGTTATGTTATACAGCTCTGCGAGACAAGTTAATGAAAGACAGTGCTTAATCATCACTTCATTCATTGCTACTTCTTTCAGGAATGGAGATAAAGAGATAAGCTAGTGGTGTTCAGGGATGGTCAAAGGGAAAATGACAATGCACAGCTCAGGAGGAGGGAGCACCTGGATGGCACTGTGAAAACTGTGTTCTGAACACCAGAGAGGAAACCAAGGACTCCACTGGATGAGTTCAAATCAAAGATAAGGAAGCTAATCTCATCCTAGATAAGAAGTGATTCCTCCCCGCAGAAGGCTGCACTGTACATATGTAGCTCAAAGAGCTTTCTTGGCAGGTCAGAACTGTTAGGAAGATTTAACTTGTG
>VZTT01001038.1:20431-31151 GCA_013400855.1 Buphagus erythrorhynchus
ATAGTCTTTGATGCTGGGAATTTTTCATGTGATGTATATCTGTATAAAACTTTTGAAGGGGAGAAGACATTTAGTCCTACATGGGTATGTCAAACTGAAGATCCTATTCTGGGACGCAGCATTGTGGGGTAATGTCACTGCACCTCTCTATTAAGGTTTCATGTCATCACTTGATGTTTCACTGTGACAATGTGACAAAGCAAACTTTGCATAGTTTTCTAAATAGGAGCTGTGAAACAGCTGAGTAAGGTACAGACCAAAAAAAGACACTATGCAAGGAAAAAGAACATTTGGGTGTTTTCCAAGCTAACACAAATGTGAAATTTTCACAAGTATCTTGCAGGAATCTGGGAATGGAGATTACCTGATATAGTGCTGAAAATAGAGATTAATCCTGTCACATAGCTGCAGAGCTCACTCACCATCAAGTAAGCATGAAGCATTGTCCACTGTCTTTGCCTCCTCTGGGGGTTTGGAAACTACAGTCTACTTTCACTTTCCACCTTCTCCAATCTTAAGCCCTCTGTACTTACCCCTTTTTACCCTAATGTGGGCCTGAGGTCCATTTTTGTCAGTCATGCAGGGACCTTGCTGAGGAAACATGCTCCCCAAGGACATCTCAAATGTATGTAAATCCTAGAAGATAGGGTACAAAGCCCAGCTCTTTTCAGTGGTGTCCAAGAAAAGTGGGCAAGAAGTGATGGGCATAAATTGAAATATGTGAGGTTTCCTCTGAAAATCAGGAATATTTTTTTTTTACTATGAGGGTGACTGAGCACTGTCACAGTTTGCCCAGAGAGGGTGTGGAGCCTCCTTCTCTGAGGACAAAGCTTTCTGGACAGGATAGAAGCAGGAAAAAGGACAGACCCTTTATCCCAGTGGAAGACTAAGATATGGTTCTCAAGAGTGTTAAGAAGAAGCTTGCAGAGCAGTCAGACTGTGGCTGTAGAAGGAGGAAATGAATGAACAGCTTTACTTAAGAGAGAGCAAATCCTCACTGATGTTCTCCTCCCATGACCCTGAGTATTATCAAGAGCACTGATTTAAAATTTTTACTTAAGGCACAAGGCTCTGGGTAAGGATGTGAGATGATGAGAGGGAGTTCCTTGATGTGTGTACTAGCTCTCCCCTAGGGAATATGAGCTGGAGCTGCTGGAGGGGCAGAGAAGGATGCTGGCTGGTCACTCCCTTGTGTGTAGAGGCAGGGACTCTACATGTGCTTGAAAGGAGATCACTGTCAGTGCCAGGCAGTGGAGTGCCATGTTTTCCATCTGGCTCTCCAGGAGGAACATGACACTTTATCTAGTGGGTGAAATCTTCTATGCCCCTGAAACAACCAAAGGGATCAGAGAAGGAAAGGCCAAGACACATAACCTGATGTGTGCCCAGAGGAGCACTTTCCCCTGAAGTGATTTTGTAATGATGTGATGTAATTCCAGCTTAATTTTTTGGCAATGAATTCCATACTTTGCTTATGCATTGTGTGAGAAATATTGTTTATTTTCATTTCTATAAAAACTTCTGCCTGATAACTTTATCTGGTGCCACTAGTCCTATTATTAAGAGATACAGTGAATTTCATGTCACCTTCTCCATGCAATTAATTACCTTACTGACTGCTTTCCATACTTACCTCTTGTCCAGGCTAAAGAGTGCTAGCTTTTTAGTTTTCCTTCAAGCAGAAGTGTCCCATGACCTTGCTCCTTTTTATTGCCTACTTATGCCTTCTTATACTGGATTATGAGTTTTCAAATAGAGTAAATCAGAGCTGTATGAAGTTACTTGGCTGCATAATACTGATTTCTGTGGTTTTCTCCTACGTTTTTTTCCCAATAACTCCTAACAGACAATTTTCTTCTTTTGTTGCTGAGCTTGGAGTTAATTTTTATCCAGAGTGCTCTCCTTTATTGTAAAAGACAGACTAAATGTGTAATTCTTCTTAGTTTCTAAATTACTTTGAAACACTTATACTCCTCTAGAATATTTATTCTGAATACATGTTACCATATTCTGCAGTATTCCTCTCTCTTCATCTTGGAAAAATTGGTCCAATGAGTATTTTGCATTCTTAGTCTCAACTTGTTCTATTTCTTCTGCTTTCCAATGAGTTAACATATTTCTTTTAGATGCTTCTTAAAGCCATTATCATTGTTATGCAGCATTGTTTCAAAGATGCAAACATGCAGACTTTTATATCTTGAGAGAATACTTTTCATTGTCACCAGGACTTACCATTAGTTTGTGTTTGCCAAACAGCATCAGATAGGCCCCAGAGAGCAGGGAATACAAAAAACACAGCAAGCTGCTTGGGATGAGGCTTCCACAGCAGTAGCGCTATTATACAGGCTGTGTTGGTAACTGTGGCTGTTGATTTAGAAAGAAATAAAGAAGAGAAATACAGATGCAATTATAATCAGGACAGATTGTGGTAGATTACACTTTTTTATTCTACCCCCAACAAAAGCACAAGGCTATCTTAAAAATCTTTCGGGTTCATTGAGCTTTGTGCTGCCTGAGTTGATATCACATGAAATACAAGACAATGCAAGCCTCTGTCAGTGTCTAATTCAGAATTCTGAGCAGTGTCCTGAGCTGAGAGATCCTCAGTGCTGATATGGTTGTAGCCCAAAGGACATGAACCACTGAGTAGGAAAAGGAACTTCTGAAAGGCTTGCAGTCACCGTGTGAGGCATGTGGGGAGGGGGAGCAGACACCCTTCTGCTCTCCTTGCCTTAAATTAGGTTTCCATTTAGGGCCAGGGGGGACAATTAAGGATTTCTAGAGGGTCTGGTGGCTTTGGGTCTTTCTTTTAAAAAGTGGTTTGCAAATGAGTCTCAGATTCTTCCCCCCACAGGTGCACATTCACAGGCTGAGTACAAAGACCACTAAACAGAATTGTGAGGTTCAGAGGTCTTCCATTTCTAACACTACAGTTTTGGGGAAGATTTAATTGTTTATTGCTACTATTAGGTGTTGTTTTGATTTTTTTTTTTAATCTGAGTTTTATAGACTGATACACACACCTAGAACAGACAGAAGAATCTTTGAGCTAGTGACTGTAACAGAAAGCACTCCAAATTTCTTCTTCCTTGTCCAGGTTTAAAATTTTCTGTGGAGAAAATGCCTAGAATGTCTTGATGCATACTGATCTATTCAGTGATGTTTCTAATAATACAAATTATTGCATAGTGGAAATAAGGTATTAGTCCACTTCAATATGCATAATGCATACAGTGGCACAAAAAAATATTTCTGTGTTTTGTTTTTTTTTTATGCCTCCATGACTCTGTTACTCATTGGAACAATGTTCTCTGGAGGGGGAGATGTTCTTAAATATGCAAATATTTTCTCGAGGCAACATGAAAATCACTGTCCCATACACAAATCCTTAAGTTACTCTAGCCTGACACATGACTTTCTTCTATTTTTCTCCCTATAGAACAAGCAGTAAAAAGGACAGCAGACCAATTTTTAAAAAGTTTCTTGAAATTTCACTCAAATTTCCAAGTTTCCCATTTTCTGAGACTCAGATCAACAGTGATTTGCTTTCACTCCACAAGAGTGAGGAGGTTTCATCCCAGTGGAGAAATCCTTA
This sequence comes from Buphagus erythrorhynchus, assembly GCA_013400855.1. Taxonomy (NCBI): domain Eukaryota; kingdom Metazoa; phylum Chordata; class Aves; order Passeriformes; family Sturnidae; genus Buphagus; species Buphagus erythrorhynchus. The sequence goes on from VZTT01001038.1 coordinate 24,027, forward strand.
TTATAGTGCAAGTCTCAACATTTGCATTATAAGATAATTTGTCACTGGCTTCATCAGAGCTATAAAGCATCAAAGCTATAGGGCACTTTCTGCATAGATAGAGCCCTGAAAAGCAGGCTGAACTCACATCACCAGCAAAGTGATGTAAGGCAAAAACAGCAATAAAGTGCTTAACTGTGAGCTGAGCTGCCTCTCTTCTCATGAATGAGATTGACTTTGGTTTTAACTGATAGCTGACAGCAAGCTACCCATTTGTACATGCAAAGGGGGGAGTAGTGGATCTGATTACATGTGGTGATCGGCCATTCAAGAAATCTTTACATACCTAATGCAAATAGGAATTTTCTACCCGTGAACTGGGAGATCTTTCCAAAGAGCAGAGAGCAGAGGGCATTTACAGCTGCAAAGCAGATCATCACATAGCCAACATACTGTATCCCCAGGGCACAGGTCACATATACCTGGAAGAGAAGGGATAGTGGTGCCACATTTAGTTTGATGAAAATGTACAGCTAAAGTTCAAGGATCTTAGCCTGAATGTTTGGTAAATAGCCAGCATGGACGAGACAAAAAGAGCAAGGACAGAGAGTTTGCTGACAAGTCCCTGGTGCATTGACATAGCTGGCCTTCAGCAGCAACTTTCCTAATCCAGTTCCCAATCAGACTGATGCCATGCAAACAGAGCAATAACAAGCAAAACAAATCTGAGCACTGCTTGCTGTACAAATAAAACTCTTGGAAGTAGCATTAGGAGTTTTCTGCCCTTCCTGTCACAGCCCAAGAGATGAAAATTGACAGTTGAGACTATGATCATTACAAAGCAGCTCCCAAAAAATGAAGAGGACCTCTTTCATAAGAGCATATAACCAGTGGAGGTTGCCATGGAGTGCTCCTTTCAATCTGTTCCAACACAGCAACAAGTGCACCCTTCCATCTGATTTATATGCAAGGTTTGAGAGCCCTAAGCATGAAAGAAGCAGCTCAGGAAGGTTGCCCTCTTTCTTTGGAGGCTTTCTCAACAAATGCCTGGAGAACACATTTGCTGTGTGTCTAGGTTTGTCGAGAAGCTGGAGGAGCAGAGGTGGTTTAAAAAATTTCAATCTGTCAGGGTCTGGACCTGTTGCAGTAGTGACTGGTGAGGGCTTTCAGCCAGCCATGTTGAGGACTTGCCCTCTTACTGTAAAGGCTGTCAAAATAAAATATGTGGAATGTGTGCTGACTTGCATTTATACAAGCTCTAGGGAAACCAGAAGAGGAAGGAAGATATAAAAGCTTTGCTGGCTTCTGGCTTTTCTCCCAGTTTGTTATTTACAACAAGGTGAAGAGTTTGAACCTGTAGCTCTCTGCTGTGGCCTCCACTGGTGAGTTAAGCTCTCTACTGCATTCTTTTAGAGGCTGTTCCAAGGGACATATTTACTGCTGTTTGAAGATGTCATTCAGAGTTTGTTCATGTAGAAGTTAGCAGTAATTTTGCAATCTACAAATCATCATTAAAAACATCTTCATTTGACGAGTAAATATAGATCAGATGAAATAGTAGGACGCAACGGCACAAAAAAAATCAGACAGAAATATATTTTCATTTACATCCACACCTTTGTGTAGTCACCAGAAAGAAATCCCTGTTCAAACCCACTGTACATTGTCAGAGGGATTAGAAGACACTGTCTTTTATCTTTAAGATGCCGGAAAGTTGCTAGGAACGTAGACCAAAATGATGGTGCCTCTAGTTTTTCTTTCTCAGTCTCTGCTTGGTCAGATTTGATCTGGTCCAGAAATATAATAACCAGCAGCACAGCTAGCACACCACTAGCTGCAAAAAAAACAAAACAAAAAGTTCATGAAAAACTGAGGAATGCTGAAAGAATGATGGGAAGTCGCTTGCTGCTGTTATTGTTCTGACTTGGTGCTTAGCTCTCTGTGGGATATTTTGGCAGCTGCCTCTGATTCCGCTGCAGCGTAAAGGCCATTTCTGTATAAACAAGAAGGCCTGATCTACATTCACATCTTCTGCATACAGCTGTGCACTTGCAAATCCCCTCAGCTTAGCTGTGGCTGGCCTGTTGTGACAGCCGCCGGGCCAGCTGCAGAGGGCGATGGCTCACCCTTCCAGGGCAATCCGGGGGCACAGGGATGGGAGCTGGCCAGAAACTGATCCCTCGGGAGCTATCAGAAGGCTTTAAATCAACAAGAGAGAGGAGTATTCACTTCCAGCGCCAAGGTTTTCATGGCTACAAGGGCTCTTCTTTCAAATACATGGAAAGAAAAATAAATGCTGCCTTGAAACCCAGGATATGTTGTGCCTTTTTTTTTTCAGCTCAGAACCATGCTTTGAGTATGGAATATGTGCTGTTTTGAAGATGATAGTGAGCAGCTCTAGCTAACTTGAAAAGATGGAAGTTATAGTTTTAAACCCATAATTTCCTAGCAGAAGCAGCATATAAAAGAATATATAGAGTAGTTAATCAGAAAATGACCATGCATGTATCAGTCTAGATTTGTTGCTTGTGTAGTGAATCAAAACAGTTTTTTTCATGTTATCAGAAAGATACCCATGTCTCATAATATACATGAGACACCCATAGATTCACAACTGGTTGCTTCATTAGGGATGCAGGGCATGATAATGTTTCCTCACTTATGCTGACTAGAATTTCATCCATGGAAAGAACTACAGTTCAGAGTAAGAGGAGAACCAGGTGCTTCTTTCCATTCACGTTGCTTGTTTAATGTGCTCCTATGTTATGTGCATGGACATTGTCTCTCCTGTGAACTTTTAATATCCAAATACATCAGCAGATTTACAATAAATTGCCTCATTTTTTATTACTTATTAATTTTCATCCATGTCTCCAAGAACTTCTCGAGTGTCCTGGCTCCCCACTGTGGCTGAGCTGTAAATCCTTTGTAGTTCAAGTCATTATTGGTTCTGCCAGGATTTATTAGTACTTATGGACTAATTGCTGGACTTAAATGGATGAGAGCAGGACATCCACAATTTCAGAAGAAATATATATAACAAATATGTTAAATGAATCAAGAGCAATTATAGGAGATAATGGCATGGCTTAGTAGTGGTTGGTATGAACATAAATAGAAACTTTCACAGTCCCTGAGAAAGCAAAACAGCAGAAGAGTTATCCATTATTGTCTCCACCCAAGCTGGGCAAAATAAGTATTCAGCCACCAAATAGAGGACACATTTGAAAAATGTCTGTGAACGAAATATTTAGCCATTTACTTTCCCTTGAGGTAAGAAAAGACATCTCTTTTATTAAGAGCTTAAAAGAAAAACAAAACCCCACTGACACAGGGTCAGGAGACAGCAGGGTTGCATTCAGTTTGCACGCACAAAGCCTAAGGGAGTGCTGTATATATTAGTCATCAAATTTAAATTTAAACTTTACAGACAAACATGCCTTTAGCAGAAAGTCATCAGCTCCAGTATATTCTGGGAGGAGAGTGGGGGGAATATTTTTTACACTTTCCCCCTAGTTAGGAATGGTGACTGAGGACACAGGAAAGGTTTTCTGCAATGCCCTTGTGCACTGAGAGCTGGCTCTGCCTGGATCTCATGCACTCTGTTGGAGTGTATGGCAAATTCTATGCTTCTGTTTCAGCACAGAGAGTACATCTATGTGCAGAGACTGCAAAGACATTTTGACAGAGCTAAGGTGCACATTGTCTTGCCAGATACTTTCCTTTATCCAGAGAATAACTTCTTTTGAGCAGGGTACTTTTTGGAACTTTCCTCACTCAGTGGATCCTTGCACATCTATTTTTTCTCTTAATGTCTTCAGCTTCCCTGTCTTTAATTCTTTTCTAGCCTTGTGCAAGGAAGGTCTGTAGCAGCTGTAGTTACTAAATGGGAGATATGCCAATTTGCCTCGCTGAATTTTGGTCACAATGCTGGGCTTCAGCTTTATTCCACGTGAAAAATATAAAGAATATCTTTCTCCCTTAGATAAAAATGATACAGCTCAGCATAGAGCATTAGACCTATTTAGGAGGGAGCTGTTTATAGCCCTCTCATATCTTATTTTTCTTTAGCAAATTGGATTGAAGGAGAAAGTCAGAAACTTAATCTGCAAAGCCATTCTAGATTCCACAGGAACTAGGCTCTCCATCAGTGATACTGATTAAAGATTTTGTGGATTACTTACCAGTATAGACCCCTAGCAGTGTGTAGATTAAGGAGTTGGAGGGCTTTGCTGACCCAGTGGTGTTAGTGGTATCAGTCAGGCAGTCGTGCGCTCCACAGCATTCCAGGTCTTCTTCTGAGATCTCCACTAATTAAGAACCAAAAGAAAGGCAGATCAGTGATGAGGTCAGGTAAGTCCACACAGTGTGTAAGGATATAAGGATATAAGGATAAAAGGATATAAGGAATCCAGTGCTTAGTGATTGGTCCTGGTTTAAAGTCTTTCCTGATTAGAATTATTTAACTTCAGAATTCCAGTTTAACACATAAAAATTTTGTTTAAGAGAAACAAAAGAGAGACTGAACACTGAATTAATGGTTACATGGGGACAGGGATTAAAGTTCGAGGCTGAAATCTGAATCCAAGCTCAATTTGAAGTATTCAAAATTTTATATATATTTTTACCTCTTAATCATGAGATAGGTCCCTAAGTTTACTCCAGCAATGGACTGATGGGCTTCAGTTCTTACAGCCATCCCGCATTTTCCCTCTCCAGATAATTTCTGTATATGTTATAGGAACAGAAACCACCTCAAGACATCCTTTTATTTTTTTTATAAATTCAGTTTATGATTACTCAGTATCAGTACTCAGCATCGCAGTCTTCCAAGTAGCCTACTTTTCCTGACTTTATTATTTTACTACTGCCTTTATAGCTTTCTAAGAACACACTTGAAGCTAGCAGTTCATCAGGGTTTGGAGTAAGACCTTTGCTTTGTGCAATCCTATCGTTGTTGTGTAGGGTGTATGTCAACCACAAACACACACGTACTGTACTCACACACACTGTGTCACACTGTGCTCACTTCCTCCAGCACCCTCTTGCTAAAGAATAAATGCTAGCCCAAAGTGGAAGCCTGAATAAACTGTCTGCTGGAGGAGGATGATCCAAACCCCACACAATAATTTTAGTGCTTTCACTGCAGAATTTATCTCTGGTCCAAGCACAATAAAGGGCAATACAGCTGTACCTTGGCTGATTCCTTAAAGAAGAGTTGATCTGTAATTTTTCAATTAAAGTTATTGTGTAACTATTTTTAGTGTGTTTTTCCTCACTGCTTCCAATCAAAGCTGCTGTGATGTGAATCAGCTGTCTAACCAGCTTCATAAACAACTCCAGGTTCAACATAAGATAAAATGTAGTAATGTACAGAAAATCATTACCTTATTATAGTCACTGGCTACCACTACAGATCTTCAGCAAAAAATGGACAAACAGACCTTCAGCAAAATTACCATATGCAAAAGGTGATCCACACGAGTGAAGTGTGGAAGTGTGCAAAACAAGTTTTTCATTGATTCCTGCATCATCTGAAGATAAAGCTGCACATGCAATTAGTCATATGCAAACTGCAAGGCTGTTTCTCTTGAATTAAAACTGTAATATTGATGAGTGAGGAAGAATGACTGTCATAATTTACACTGATTATTGTCTTCTCTTGTGATATTACCATATGGCGTAACTTTGCCTTGCTGTGTCTGGATGCAGTGATGCAGGCAATACGTCAAGAATAGATATGTCTGAATTTTATGCATTTTGATTCTCCAGATACCTGCTATTATGCCTGCAATTATCTTTCCTACTGCTCAATGAAATGATACATTTTATGTACATGAAAACATGAATGGATGTCTTTGCACAAGTCTCAGAGGAGAGAAGAATAATTGCATGACTGGAGACTCTTACCCCCTCACCCCTGCAAAGAAGTTCTCTCTTGATTAAAGCTTTGTGTCACTGAGAAGAGCAGTAGAGAAACTCATGTTATAACTGCTCATCACTGTCATGAAGATGTGCAAGGCCTTTGGCTTTGAGAGCCATTCACAGAAACACAGCATTTTCTGAAATTCTATGTAATAGATAAAAAAAATAAGAACGTCTTTAAAATTTGGAGGAACATCCTCAAAAGTAAAGCTAGGAAGGGATTTGCCAGACCAAAAAAAGTAGTGTTTTATTCCTCTTGTTAAAATGATGTGTGCTGTGAGGCAGAGGAGAGTCAAATGGTTGCAGTCTGCACAGACCCCACAGCTGCACCACCGCCTCTGCCCTGCAATTGAAATCAGAAGAGACAGTCCCTCCTGAGATATCATGTGTCTCTGGGATCAGGTCAGCAGGGCTCCACTCCACTTGAAAAGGTCTGCCAACATTCTGCTGGAATGGTGCTTAGGTTTAAAGGAAGTATGATTCTATGTATCACACCTTGTGACAACTACTTTGCCATAAATCCAAAGATTCAAAGATTAAAACCTGATGCCTACTTCCTGACATTTAGCTTTAACCTAGTAGCTATTTGAGAACTCTTCAGAGGACATACTGCTGAACTGAGACAGGAAAGAGGTAACTTCTTGCTACTTGTAGTTGCAGTGTTTATGGAAAGCTCTCTCCATGTCTGAAGAACAACCCTGTTCTGATTTTGACAGGATGAGGAATGTAGAGGAGACTGCAATGATAAGACACCACAGCATTTTGAATCTCTAAGGTAGCATCCAAATATTAATTTATCTTCACATCTACCCTTTTAGAATTGACACCAATTACATGCATGGGAAATGAGGGCACTGCTGCTGAGTGATTTCTTCAAGTTACATTGGCATCTGCTGTCTGAGCCTGAAATACAGCAGAGGAGCCCTGGCACACAGACCCTGCCAACAGCTACTGCTACTTCTTCTTGACAGTTCTGTAGAGCTCTCATTTCCAGCAAGCACCAGCAACCAGTCTGACTCACCTTGAATTCTTAACAGCAAACTAACCCAATACTACAAGCTTTGCAAAAGGGTTGCTTCAATATTTTGCCTTTTGTTTTAATCCACTTTTAATAGAAGTCAGAGGTGAAGGACTGTCACTGCCTGCAGCCTACCTGTGCTTTGCAATACAGGGGTAGAATTCAAACAGAATTCAACAGAGTTCTATTTTTTAGCTATTTGT
>VZTT01001041.1:14521-24786 GCA_013400855.1 Buphagus erythrorhynchus
ATTAAAAAAAATAACAAACAAAAAAGGTGGTAAACTAGGAAACTACCAGCCCATATTTGTGTTCTAGGAGGTGCCTATAGCAGCCTATGTGTTTTGAAGTTCTTTACGGACACGGTGGTAAAGAGGTTTGGGAGGGATGTGAGGGAAACTGACTCTGTTGCAATGTTCGTCATCACGATGAGCGTAAGGGACAGCTGAACTGGAAACATGAAAGTGAAGGAAATATCTTAAGTGAGCAGTGTCCTGGCAACCAGGGCCTTTGGAGGCAGTTTTTTGACCGTGAATGGAAAAGGATCAATAGAGACGGGTAAAGCAAAGAAATACTTGAAAAGTGCATCCAGGTAATTCATAGAGGGCAGCAAAATAACTGTCCTTCCAACAGCTGGAGACACACAGCATCAGCATGTGAATTACAGGAATCAGAAAATACTGCATTAGCAAGGTCAAAGAAATGACGTGAGAATCATCTAGATACTACTCATCCTTGGAAAATTGGGAAGATTCAAAAATATTATTAATTTATGACTAATGTGTCTGACTCATTTTGCACATTGATTTTGTATTGTTACCTGCTGGGCGTGTGGATCCATTGTCCAACAGGTATTGTGAGACTGTGGGAAGATCCAGTGACAATGGCTATGCATTTAGGTGGGAGCAGATTTAGACAAAGCGCAAGAGGGAGTGGTTCCTCAGATGTCTGTGGAGGAGGTAGAAAATGAAGTCTGCAATGAAAAGACATGGCAAAAAGATTTTGATGCAAGAACAAATGAAATATGAGAACTTGGCTTGGAGAGCAGCTACTGCAACATCTAAAGATTTTGCCTGTGCTTTGTCATGCTAACCAAAGAACTCCCTGTGATGGATACCAGATGACTAATAAAACACTGGCCTCTTGGGAAAAGTGGCCTGCGCCACTGTAAGTATTACTGGTGGCATCCGTTTCAAGTTCCTATGAGGTTCTGAGCTAGTTTGTCTCACTAGATGGTGCTGCATCCCACAGGGCTGGGATATTCACATTCGTGGAATGCAGAGAGTGCTGTTCTTAAACCAGCAGTGCCTAGAAGCTTCAAGGGGAACTTGAGAGACTGGAAACAAGACTGCTGAGTAAAACTTTACATATCTCTAATTTTTGGGTAGCAGATGGTGGAATGAATATAACATTTGCAATCTGGATTAGCTTTTCAGCCATAGTGAGTCAAGGAAAACAGGGGAAAGGGAGGATAGCCATTCCCCAGAGGGCAAGATTGCAGAACTATGTAAAGATAAAGCTTTAACCACTGAGTGGTTAACCAGGGCGTAGTTGGTCAGCCAGCTCATGAAGAGTGTTTAGTCTAGAATTCCTGGGTCAGAGTTCAACAGGATCAAAGTATGCATTCCCTGCTAGGTGGAGGTTTAATGTATGTAGGGCAGTTCTGACTCTCTCAGCACCCAGGGTGGACCATAGCAAGGAACTGCACCACCACAGACACTATGGTGTGTATGTTGTTTCAATTTGGGAGGCTTACAATATTGATTCCTATTATACTGTTCTGGGGAAGACTGGAGTTTAAACTTCATATAGTCTCCATCTAATATTTAGTGTGTTGAAACATTTAATTGGGTACAAAAGTCAAAAAGGCTTCTAGATAAATGATTAGAATTTTTTTGACTTCAGAAGGAGTGTAAATTCTTCAGAAGCATTCAGCTCGTATAACCTGATCTTTACAGAGAAAAGCTTGGTGTATACAAAACAGCAAGAGTGATGGCTACTGAAGTTTTAACTGTCATAGGATAATTTCCTCAAAAGATACAGCATACCTGTACGACTTGGAAAGTTTACAGCAATTTTTTGAATTACATTACATTAGGGTCCCTACACCCTAAAAATATGTGATCTGTTGATTAGAATGCTAATGATTTATTCATCATTGGTAGGTGAACATTTAGATAGTAATTTGAACTACAGTAACATTAGGGAGAAAGTAGGATAGATTATGGAGCATTTGCATGGACAGGATCCCAAAAAAATTGAACTTTGGTAAATCCCCTGACCCAAACAGAGAGAGTATAGCAACCTGTGCTTTAATACCACCAGGTCAGATAGAAGGAAGCTGCCTCAGAAACAGAAGCACCCACAAAGAGTTAACTTAGTAAAAACCCATATAGGAAGTGTCTGCTCTCATGGACATGGGGCCAAAAGTATGCTTGAGCTGTAAAGGAGAAAAACATTGCTGTTAACTCCTCAAGCTGCCTGCTTACTTCTCATGTGTCTGTTCCACTTGTGTGAACAGCAGTGGTTACTAAGAGCAAACAAAGGGGGGAAACACTGCATGATCACAGCAGAGTTGGGCAGGAAGAGTGTGCAGTGATATCTGGGTACAGGGGCTGAGGTAACGTCTGCTGAGCCCTATCTAGAACATCAATCAAAGTTTGTTTCCTATGGATAATTCTGAGATGCATGTTCAGGTCCCTTTCTAGGATGCTTGTAGAAAATATACACCTGAATTATGGTGCCTATAGATTTTGCTGTTTAATATTCAGAGACAAGAGGCAGTTATGGATGCTGTATTACCAGACTTCTGCAGGGTAACTTGACGGTCCACAGAGATTTGAAAGAGCTACATTTATGTCATATCTTCCTTGATGCTTTCAGGAAAAACAGTCTGAGCTGAAATGATTCTCTGCCATCACTTAATATCTCAGGCTGATAGGCTAATGAAGACATGAGAATTTAAAATAATGCTTAACGCACTTATGTACTACATATTCAGAACTGGGATCTGCATTTACTCTACTTGCAGTATGCCTGCTTGGTCCTAAGAGCCAGTGGGAATCCACTTTGTGTAAGGTATTCTCTGCTGAATAGGTGTGAATTGTGGGATTCAAAAAATAGAAGAAAATCTAGAGAAAGAAGCAATAGCAGGTGTGTAGTGATTCTTATGGAGAAATTCACTTTGTGAATGAGTCAAGCAAAACAAGGTCAAGGAAACACAACGTCTTTTATGACAGTACAGCATTTGCTATTCACATGCTATAGGGGAATCATATATAATACAAAGTAATGGCTCTAAGTTACCTGATAAAGCTCCATAAAAAGCCATCAGACAGCTGGAAGAAGTGAACTTAGCTGCTGAATGCCAGGAGCACTGGCACTTTATAAATATGAAGAAGTTGCCTGATGGTAGGGGGAAAAATAAGAACTTGTGCTGAGCTTACAAGAGGCAAAACACATGCTGGAATTAATGTACCTTGCAAATAACTAACTGTACAGGAAGCAGAGAGGTGCAGCAGACCTGCAAACTTCTTGCTATCACCTCCCGTAGCACTTGTCTGTATCTACAGCTAATGAGATACATATGGGAATCCTGAACCTTTATGGGCAGCTATGAGAGATTATAGTCAGCATTTCCTTCCCACCTCCTTGCTTCTGGGCTGTTTTTGGTAAAGCTGCTTGTGGCTTACTGAAAGTGTCTTTAGACTCAGATGCCTTACTTAAATCTTCCTTTACATTCAATTAAAATTTGTGGATTCCTACCCTTATCTAAGGGCTACTTACTACCTTCCCATAGGAAAGTTATCCAGGAGATGAGAGAGACACTCTTCTGTTTTGAGAGCATTTTTATTTTTTTTTGCTGTACCATGAAGAAACATGTCCTGAACTAGGAAGCTACATGCCTGATTGCAAAAGTAGGGAAATGTGAAAAGATGATGGGAATTACTTACTTAGGATACCTTTTCAAACAAAGCAGCAGTTCAAGTCCTTTACTGAGACAGTGACACATATTTGTAAAATATTTTGGTGCTGTTCCTGTCAGTGAGCAGTATACAGAATTTGTCAGACAATGGCATGGTCTCTGAACTCTGGGACATAGATTAACAGTAGCTGAGGCATGTGTGTCTTTTGACAAGCAATTGATGATCTTTTAATATATAATGAAAGCAGATCTGGGACAGCTTCAATGCAAGTGAATGCTAAGAGAAGGAAAATGCTAAGTTTTTACTTGAAAAATGTTCTTGGCTTCCTTTCTGATCTAGTTCATCAGTGTTGTAAGAGGAAGGGAAAAGAGTGATCAACACAAGAAAGAACTGCAATGACTGAGAACTATGCCAGTGCCAGGCTCTTACAGAGCTGCATTCAAGCTTGGGGTGATGGTTGTCTCTGTATTTCCATTGTATTGTATGAAGGGCTTCAGTGCCAAACTCTAAAGATGACATGAGAGCTTTCAAGATTATAGTATATGAAAGTGGTTTTTTTGTTTTAAAATCTGAGTGTGAATGCTCACAAAAAGGTTTTCTCAGTTTCCTTTTATCATCAAGAAAATTTTCCTAGGCACATAAATTAATCTCAGTTGACTTGCAGAAAATGGAAGAAATCTGGGAGAAGTGATCTTGTTCAGCTGATTTTTCCCCCCCACTGCAAAGAAAGTGTAGGAGTGTGTAATATTTCTGTGAACAATCTGTGAGATTTGACTCACCCACTCAAGTTGTATCGTTATGCATTGAGTGGGTTAAGCAGTCTTTGGGGAGGGAGATACAGCAGGGGTTTTATATAGCTGGTTGAGTTTGTAAGAGGTTTAAATTGAAGCATGACAGATTCTGAGGTCTTCATTATGGACTTAAGTGCCAAAGGTAGCAGTTGGAAATCTGAAAGTCCGTGAGTGACTTTCCAAAAATGGAAATATTGCTTCAAGGAGAGAGCTTGCCTACAGTTCATGTTATTCTCTTAAATTTTTTAAGATACACTTCATTCCAGCTTACAAGTAAATTCTACTCAAGTAGACATCAAGTGATGATGAGATTATTTTGCAAAGGCTTCTAGGAACCTGCAAATATTTCATCTGAGAATATACTATTTTCAGTTCACTAGATAGACTGTGGAGGAAAGTTCGTGTCTCACTTAAAGATCTTAAATCTCAGGAAGCTGTAGGGGTTCTTCTGATGAAGAAGCTACACCTAAGGCTAGTTTAGAGCAACAGTAAAGATGTCTTGTAAATAGGCCCTGTAAATTCTTTCCAATCATGAAAAAGTGAGAGTATGCACAAGATTTTTAGTGATGTGTATGGAAGCTGCATCTTAGAAATACTCTAAAAACGTGGAACGCTTAGATTGTGTATAAAAAAGCTAGAGTCCTTAGTTAAAGACAACATCCAATTTATTGAGCAGAGATGGCCAAGGTAGTTTTTTGACATGAAATGTGAAGTAGCAGAGATGCAGTGTGGAAATTATTTCTATTTTAGCTACATTCAGCTTAAGCTGATTGCTAGGTAGGCATCTAGTAGTTAGATTTGATTTTGGAAAAAAAGCGGTGGCATGTTTTGTTTAAAATTCATTTTCTTCATTTCATAAATATTCTCAAGACAAACATTAAGTGAGAGAAAGTATAGCTTGTTCCAAAAAATAAATTAGTTCTGAAGATCTTCCCAAATTCTCCTGAAGCCAAGTATGACAGTGCATTTTTATGCATATTCTCCTGATGCACATTTACTGTTTATAATTCTGAGCTCCTGCAAATGCTAAAGATAGAAATGATCCTGGGGAAATTACACTATTGTTTGTATATATAACTCCTGAGTAGCCAAATGCATCCTTATCATGACTCTTTCTCTGTTGTGCATTTGGTCTGGGAGTACTCACAGGATCAAAATAGACTCTTCTAGGAATTAACTATTGGCAACAAAATGACACCTAAAATAACTTGGTGATGTCCTCCAATATTTTTAGATAAATTCATTTCTGTTCAGGCCTTTTCTTACTGCATTACAATATGAATTTTGAAACTTTTTGACACTATTGCTTCCAGTTTCCATTCTTAATAGTTTTGCACTTGCTTGCAAGAATATTTCACTCTAAGGTCAAAGTATCTGCTGATTGAAGTTTTTTTCAAGCAGCTGACAGAAATTGTTTTGGACAATAGCCTGACCTTGGACTAGGAGATTTAGCAGCCTGAAAGTGACACAGCAGCAGTAGAAAATTACACAATGTGGAAGAGTAGTGACTTTTTTGTTGTTAAGCATTGCTTATTCAAGCAAGTAGAAAAAAAAAACAACTTTGTTTTCACATAGTTATTTGGATTATTCATAATTTTCAATACTTTAAAAAATATTCTATGTAATTATATTTTCTAATTTTTAACAATATAAACCATTCTGATCTTTATATATATATTATTTCTAACAATGATATATGTAATTATGTAATTGTGAACTTTTATCTTAATACTTTAGAATTTTAGAAAATTAATGTTTAAGAACAAGTAATTGTTTTGCATATTACATACATGTGAAAAGAAAAATAAAATTGTAATCTTTACCCTTTTCTCCCTCAGAATTTCAAATAAACAAAGGTGAACAAGTGTCTTTTCTCTATGTGATGACACCTTAGGAAAAATGGAAATTGCTATTAGCACTTTACTGCAATAAAAAAAAGTGGTTAGATCTTGGCCTCACAAATGTAGATGAAACCTTGGAAGCAAGTTTTGAAAATTTTACTAAAATGCTTTCATGTGGACATATGGCTCTTCATCTGTTAGATATGGATACATTAAAATAGCCAATTTTTTAGTCAGTGGACCCACTTCATATACTCTGGCATATTTATTACATTTAGAGACAAAACCATGGTATTTACCTTTGTAGAATCAAAGTAAATGAGTAGATTGTATTTCTTCTTCTGTATTGTTAGCAATAGACTTGCTTCATAAATTATCCTTAAAGAAGAAAATTTTGTTATGTTGTACCTGTATAATTCCATTATAAGGCTGACAGAATGGTTCCTTAAAGAAGGCAGACAGAACTTCTCTGAATTATACATCCATCTGGGTTAGCACAAAAAATAACTTATTTATAATTTTCTCATCAGAAACATAATCACTAGGTTTAAAACATGAATTAAAAAATTCCATGATAATTTGGAGGTGCATCTACATTAGCAATTTGGTTGTGATGAAGAGCACACTTTTGTAGTATCCCCAAGTGCAGTAATATTCTGCACTTGTTGTATGTTACAGAATGATCTTGTGTGCATGGGCTGGACTCCCTCTGAATGAACCTAAGATGAAGTGTGCACTCCACGAGCACATCTGACATCCTCCATCTAATACCAGAGACATTCAGTCTTCAGGAACAGTGAAACCCCCAAAATGTGCATTATGTGAATATCTGGTCCCTGTGACTAGTTGTTTCACAGTACAGATCTGCTCTGATTCCACTGGTTTTCTTGTTAATATAGCCATATTTTCCTAATTGGGAAAAAAATTTCTTTTGAAGCAGGATGAAAACCAATTATACCATTTCTGGAGAGTTGTTTTTTAAGATATCTGTACTTGAAGACACAGCCTAAGACACCACTGCTATCTCCACTTTTCTTTGCAGACAGAGGAGAGGGAAATGCTTACTAACTTTAAACCACAAGTAAAACATTTTTGACTTGTTGCAGAACTACATCTTCTGTTTGTCTTCAAGAGGTAAAGATTTTTAGTGTCTCCTCAGTACCATTAACATAGAGGACAAAACTGCAGTGATTACAAATACCTAACAGAACATGCCAGTGCATTGTGTATGGTATCATATCAGTTTCCAGGTTAAAGTTTGTAAATAGGGCCTATGCCCCTGGTTTGTAGTTTGTATTATGATTTAGTAAAGAAAAAAGGACCACTTCATGAAGCTCTGTTACAAGAAATATTCTCCAGCTCTGGAATAACAACATCCTTTTCTTTATATCTTTGGTTTATTTCCTTAAAATTACAAACTTAATGGATCATGTACTTTCCTAGGAGCCTCCATGTTTTCTAGACTACCCTCCATAGGCCACCTACATGTAAATGCTGTCCTCAGCCAGAGGCCACTGTGTCTGTGCAGCTCAGCTGGTAGGCAGCAGATCAGGCACTGACTGTAGGACTCAGTGTGATGGCTCTGTTCACACTGTTTCATTACAATCATTTTCAAGGGCTGAGAGAATAGAGAGCCTGCCCTAACCATGCAGCATGGTTCCTCCAGAGAACCCATAATAATTTCCTTAAAACACATACTGAGACGCATGTCTTAGGGTAATGTTTGTCCTACTGTAATAGTGCTCCTCCTGTTTGTTCAGCTGTCTCAGCAATACCCACCTAGCCCTTTTCAGCATTTATATGATTTATAGTTTGTAGGAGCCTAATCATTCAGGGACAGTGAAATTTGGTGTGTTTTCAGGAAAGCATAAGAAGAAAAGGAAATTAATTGATTGGTGCCATAATGCCAAATTTCCATTGCAGTAAGAGGTCAGATGACTGTTGCCTGTTCTGATCTGACACCAGATGCAGAATCTGAGCCAGCTCTAATCAGGCTTAGCCACTTGGCATAGCACTGATCAGTGTGGAAATACCAAAACAATGTAATTACAGCAGAAGGATGTACCAGAACAGTCTGTCTCCAGACTCAGTGTATCTGGGATCACGCTGTGTATTTCTGATCGGGTGCTACTTTGCATAGTGTGGGTGCACATTTAATGGCCAGTATTCACAGTAACACAGGTGCACAGAGTGAATGATCTGGAATCAGGCATGGAGATGACAAGAGGGGAGAGACTATTGTTAATGGGATGCAGAAACAGTGATTTGCCTTGGAAAGCTCAAAGGCTGTAAGATGTGGCATTTGGCATATAGGGAGAAGGAAGTATAGTAGATGGTAATACAGCTTCTGTTGTATTTGTACAGGATGGAAAAGAGCTTGTGACTGGTATTCTCTTTTCAGGGCAGAGGAGGGAGCCCAGACAGAATATAGATATTCACAGAAAGCACTGGACAAGAAGGCAAAGACAGAACAAAGGAGTGAAAGGACATGAGAGGAAAGGAAAATCGTCTGCAGCATCCTAATGCCTGTGATGTTTGAGTAGAGTCCTCAGGAGAACAGTCATCCCTTAAGAGAAAAAGCATCATGCCTTTAACACTGATGGGAAGTAGGTCTCTCAAGTACATCTCCAGAGGTTGCTCCGGATAGTGAGAGACAGTCTGGACAGAAGATGAAAATATATGAAAAATTAAAAATAATACCTTCTTCAGAATCCTTCTTAAAAGAGATACTTTCATATGTGTTTGTTGTGGTCAGGGATTTTGGGCAAAGAAAAGGATAAAGTTAGTTGTGGCAACTTTAGTCCCGAGCCTCAATTTCTCAGATCTAAAGTTGGACAAACTTGCCTTTGATAACAGCAACACTGACTAGTATCTAGCTCAAGCTCCATGCCAGATAGTGATGCTGGCTGCCTTCAGACATTTAAAGGGGAGGGAAAAAAGCCTTAATTCTCAAGGGCTTTTTTTGTGTTTTGGGGGGAAGGGGAAGCTGAGAGCGGGCTGGTTGGTTGGTTTGGGGATTTTTTTTTCTTGTCTTTGGAAACAGTGCTTTTGCACTGTTTAAAAATAAAAATTAAGACTTCTAGCAGAGGCAAGTGTGGTGGCTAACCTTACTGCTCCTGCAGTTTCCATTATCTGAGCTGTTCTTTGGAGCAGTAACTGAAATAGAAGGCAGAGAGTGGGAGTGCTGAATGGGAAAGTGAGGGGCCCTGGCAGATTTCTGCAGTGCAAGTGGAGCTCCCTCAAGCCTCTGACTTACATTTTCTGAGTCACAGAATTCAGGGTTGATGGTGGCAATTATGTATGCTGGGTACAACAGAGATCTGAGATAAAGAGATAATGGTCCTGCTTATAATAAGAGAAAGGCAGCAGCTGAGAGCAATAGAAGAAGAAAGCAAGAAGAAAGGAAAAACATTAAGTGGGAGTAGGTCAAGGCATATATTTTAGCAATGGTGCTGGAATTTCAGGTCTTTAAACTCCTTCAACAGGTGATACTTCCTCCCTGGGACTTTGTAGCTATTAATATGGAAGCAAGACATTAAAATGTAGAGAGACAGTCTGGCGCTTAGTCCCTGAGAAGTTTGCAGACAGGGAGCTGTGGGAAACTTCCTCAAGGTAAAGTGTTTTGCCCTGAGGCTACAAGTGGTGGAACATATTTTCAGGATTGTTCCTAAGCAAAGGGACCTTGGGAGGTTCAGACCAAAATGATCTTCTCTCCATAAGTGAGCTGTAAGAGGTCCCAGTGTGTTTGGGAAGGCTTGAAGATGTTGCTGTTTGTAAGTGTCATGGGATGACTCTTCATGTTCACTGGGTTGGAGTCTGAACGATTTGATAACATCTACACTATACTTCTCTTAGAGCCTAGGGATGTCTCTGTACTTTATTAACTTTCTCAGTAATACATTTGTTACCCAGCTTTGGCCCAGTGACTGCATTTTGTGTTAATTTTTTTTTTAATTTA
>VZTT01001043.1:0-16183 GCA_013400855.1 Buphagus erythrorhynchus
TCTGAAATGAAAAAATGAGGTTCATTCCATTTGTACAGAATAACCTCACTATATTTTACAGAAAAGACAGTTGTCTGTTACTGCCTTTCTGTTTCAAAATACATTGTAACTTGGGCAAGCAAGAAGAAAAAGTATGGGAGAGAAGACTGAGCTTTATGAAGGCACATTATAATGTGGCTGGGGCTGTGTCAAAATTTATGATGGTTGCAGCAAGTGAGATATTCTTCCTACTTGAAAAACAATAAAAGTTTCAAGAATGAAATGTGTAGGTGTTTAAAGGTGGGTTTAATGCTCTGGAGGTTAGCTTTCATGGTTTATTTTTACTTTCAGAACTGAGATTTTAACAACATGTTAATCGCTTTTGATTTTCCAATAGCTTTTTCTTCCCCGCAGGATAAAAAAAAGATACTTGATAGGTACGGTAAGGGGGAAATATTCTATATTTAAGCTGTTTATGGAATTTATATCCCAAGTCAGCATTTCAGAAGATGGCAGCTCAGATATCCAGAGGGCAAATTAACAATCTTTGCATGACCAAAACACCGATTGATATTATTAAAATTTTGATCCAAAAAGGAATTCAGGACTGGGTCGAACTTAAACCATGTCTGACACTCACATGATTCCTGGATGACAAAGAAAAATAGCCATATTTTATATATTGCTCAACCTAGAGCCTTTGTAAAGAAATACCGTGAACCACAGTAAATGTTACGACTTCAGTCAGAACACCATTCTGTCAAAACACCCTTTTTAGTGGGTCCTTTAAACATCACTGGTGACTGGATTGGAAGTTCAGGAAGAGGCAATAAAGCTGAATATGGCTATTTTGTAATATGGCAGGCAGTGTGAAAAGGGTTGGTGAGGACCAGAGTAAAAGTGTTTCTTGCCACCTTATCATCCACTAAGGGTCCTTATGCTGGAGCTTACAGGTGTCCTTCACTGACAAAGGGCAGAAGGGATCTGTGCTGCCCAGCTCAGGCCTGCAGCTGTGTCAGTAAAGGCAATTTATCCCCTAGTACCCATCTGCATCTCCTCCTCATAACTTCTATCCCCGTTAACCACACCACATGACCTCAGATCACCCTCATCCTCTACTTTCAGTATAATGAATCCATACTCTAATAGCTGTAATCCACTCCAAGGAACTTCCCTGCAACAGCACTTCCTATTCTTTCACTGCCCCATGCCTACCCCTGCTTGCACCACCAGCCCAGATGTACATGGATTTATTTATATCAAGTACTGACTGCCTCTCAAGCCCCTGTCTGTTTCCAAAATACCTGCTATACCAGATTTTCTAACAGAGAAAGTGGCTCAGTGCAATTTTCCCTGAAGAATGTGTACAGGATTGGTTGTGAAGGAATGTGGCAATGAGGGAGACATGATGGCTGCTACATAAGAATATAGAAAGTTTCCATTCCAGTTTTCATAAGCTTTTTTTCCTTCATTCTCTGTTCAACAGTGCAACAGTGAACAAGAACAGTGACATGGACTAACCTTCCACATCAACCCCTGTTAGCAATTCTTAGAAATTGCTTGTCACAAGGGGGCTGGAATATACAACTGAATTTATGGTTGATTTAAACTTCTGGTTTTGTAGTTAACAGTGGTTTAAAGTTAATTGATATAGATTTATTAATTAACTGTCCAGAAGAAGTTTTATAGCTGATGTTGTTGTTTTCCCTGGAAATAGTGCATTGTGTAAAAGACAAAAGATCAGCTACAAAAACGTGATGCTGTTATCAGTTTGTCTACTTGTTTTATCTCATATGAGAATAAGCATTAATATTCTGAGCCAGATGTTCTCATTAATGTGATTCCCATCATGAAACTGAAAATACACAAGCTATCAACACTTCTAAAACTCTCCCTGTTCATATCACAAACCTGGTCTTAAGAGTTCCAGCCCCACAAAACTTGTGAATGCTCTTACTGAGTCTTACTTGCCTAAGAACAGGAAAGGAGCTGCAAAAAGGTCTGAGGTACCTATTTGATTTTGGATACATCCCCCAGATTCAAGATGCTCAGAACCTCTGCTACGTCCATCCTAACCTAGATGTACTTAAAGGTCCCACATGTCTTAATATCTATTTGCTCCTTTTGGCAGATCCAGGCTAATAAGTACTTCTGGAAAATGCCCTCCAAATCAAATCCTACACAAAACAAGGTGCAGGGAACTAACACCTCTTTTACACAAAAAATAGTTTCATTTGAAGTTTTACAGTCATTTAAGAGAAAAAAAGCCACCAAAAAATATGCACCCTTGGATTTGATATCAGGAAAACTTCATTATGTTGAGAACAGTGAAGTTAGGGAGCTGGTTACCCAGAAAGACTGTGCAGTCTCCATCTTAGAAAGTTTCAAGACCCAACTGGATAAAGCCCTATGCATTCCTGTTTGATCCCATAGCTGAACATGCTTCGAACAGGAAGTTGGACTGGGGACTTCCTGAGGTCTTCTATAGCCTATGTTATCCTGCACTTGTATATATTATATGCATTGCTTCTTACTAATTGCTTGGTTTCAGCTCTTACGGGATCCTCAAATGTGCTTTGGATCAGGAAGCAGGAATCCAGCAGGGGACAAGATTGGGGCCTGCTGCCCCTTTGAGAATTCATTTGACTCTGAAAATTATCATTTGAATATTGGCAACAGAGAATTTCTTAGAAATAGTTCAGTAATCTCTGCATGCAGTCCTTCTGCATGGACCACACTAACATGAAGTGCCGTACTGACCATTATTGGATACCTTCTAACCACAGTCAGCCATGGTTTAAAAGTTTCTGATTATTTCTCACAATATAAAACAAATTTTTGAACTTTTCTCTTGGTTCAGATAATATTTAACTCCACATGAAATGCTTACTCAGCTGCTAAATAAAGTACTTTTCTGTGTGAGTAAACATAGCAGGATCTGACTCAGAGCAAATTATTTATTTAATACACTAAGCCCTACTTTCTGTTCACAAATATTTCCCTTGAAACAAATGTACAGCAGTTAAGACAGAGCTACTGTCTCTTTTCTGGTGGTGTTTGAGTTCTTGTTGTCTCCCCAGTTGGTTAATGATAAATGAACACCCCTGACAGATGGTGCTGCATGCAAGCCCCCTCATCAATAGGGGATGGGGCATTTCAAGGAAGGTTTGGCATTCACCTGGTTCCTGTTATTATCATCATATGTAGCTATTTGTAGTAGAGAGTAGATCTTTGTTTGCTAAAAACAACCACATGGGTAGGAGACTGACACTTGCCAGGCGCTGCAAATGAAAATCAGGGACCCAGACACTGAGTCAGAGAGGAGAGTTCTGAGGAGAATATGCTTCCATTTTCCTCCACAATTCCTTGGTGAAAAGACAGGATTCAAGAGTAGCCAGCATAATTCAGTATCATAAATTCATTTGAGGACTTGTTAAAAATATAATTCCTTGGTTTGTGAAACTAAGAGACTCTCCAGCAGCATAATGTTTAATTTTCTTTTGTCAAGGTCCTGATATCAAGTGTTTAATAGAAAAGTACCAGACTTGATGGAAATGCATTCCTGGCATGCATTGTAATAGGTAAATTAAATATAAATAAGTAATTTATTGAAGATCATGTGGTACAGTTCCACCATCCTAAATACAATATTTAAAATTTCATATTAATCTTATCTCTATGCTCATACCTTATTATTTCTTAGATACTGACAACACAAAAAAAATCACCATCTATACCATGAAGTTTTGCTGTGTGAATGACAGATGCAGTGAGGGCAAATCACACTTGTGAGGGAAAAACAGGGAAAATTGTCATATTTATCTTTTCATATATTTTAATACTTCATTTCTTTTTGATGTAATGGAACTAAACAACAAACTCTCTGCAAAGAAGTTGCTCACCTCCTGACACTTTCATTAGTTCCAATCACATAAAAAGAAAATAAAATAAATTAGGTTTTTATGTGTCCTTAGTATCAGACAATGTTCCTGTTATTTAAACAGAAGATGTATTGAAAGCTGTAACTATGGGTCTTGTGAGATTACCGTGTACACCACAGCTCAGCAGTATATCCCAGTAAAACCAGTTCTGTGAAAAGCAATCCTATGAGTCACAGAAATTGTGCTTTCTTCTCGCCTCACTGCAGGGGCATTAGACTACTATTAGATGGAAATTACTAATGTTTCCACCTTACTCCAGTATTGCCTCTACTGTAGCTGTGAAGCCCTAAAGATATAGAATTGAAATTTTTGTGGAAGCATCCTATCTATAAATAATGGGTTCAAATCTTCACTTACACTTTCTCGGAAAGAGAAAAGACTGCAGAATGATTCAGGAAAAGTGCCTATATATAATCAATGTCACATTATCAATGGCATCAGATGACACTGTGTAGCTGTAGATTCATCTTTTCCTTTAAACAGAATAATCACAGACTGGTCTTAAAACATTATAATTCTGTGAGGAAATTGCAGAAATTCTTTACCACCCAATATCTTTTATAGTTGGATATAGACTTAAGTCCTGGTTTTGGACAGGACCTGTTGAATACTTTGGGAACAGTGAAATTTAAATGGTAAGAACAGAGATTGCTTTTTTTTTTTTCATCTAGCCTGCCTTTTTGGACTGTTCTCAAAGGACAGGAACATGCTATATGAAACATCAGAATTTTTTCTGAGAAAGCTTGACTAGAAATATATGGGATCCCATATGAAACTTATATATCCATATATAAAATTTATGCACAACATTGCTTTTACATGTAACTAGTCATGAGGACATGATGACGAGCCAACATCCATTAAAAGCTGCCTGGTGCAGAGAACTGGAATTCACTGGAGGTATTTTGCATTGCGTGAGATTGCCTGCAGGTACTGTGGAGTCAACCTCAGGCCAAATTATAAGCATTGTTAGAGCTGTGTTTTTCTGTAGTCTTACAGTGCTCTTCTTTTTGTTTGTAAACCACATGAGGAAAATCTTCTTTGGCTTCCCATGATGCCAGATCATTTAATATCAAAATAGATTAATGCTAGACAGAGCAGTACATGTTTATACTACAGTTTCCTCTGAGGCAATATCTTTCCTCTAATTAGAGCATAAGGACATCCCCACAATCAGAGCCCAGGGTTACAGTATGGTGACCATTCCTGTTAAGCCATCTGAGAGATGACTAATAACTTGAGTGAGATGAAAAGCAAGGCACAATGCTCTGGGAGTTAATCTTAAAAGAATATTTTTTAAATCACTATTATCTTTCAGGCAGTTGGTGTTTCAAGTGTTTTGTAATAATGAGAAGATCCAGGGGTCAACAACCTCTAAGCACTAAGACTGACTCATGAGCCAGTTTTGTACTGGTATCTTTCCCCAATTTCCAGTGGAATTCTCAATACATGAATGTATGTCAATATGGTTGTGCTAAAGATCTATAAGAAGGAATGAGGCTGACTATTTATTTCCAGTCACCATAATAACTACAATAAGCAAGTTATTTGTTGACTTAACATAGAACCTCAGGAAACAAATATTAATTTGTACAATCAAACAGTTTTACGTCTATTACTTGTGTTCATGTTTGAGCAAGCTAGAAGCAAAATAAAACAATTAAACTTCTAGGGATTATCATGATTTAAATGCCCTGGAATTTTAGCTCACAATTCCTATTTTCTTGGTAACCATTGTTATAAAAGAAACAATCCATGCTAGAATTTATTGCTGTAATTTATATTAGGCAAGGATTTGTGATCCTTGAAATTCCATGCTGTCTGATTTACAATACTCTTTTTCACTGTATCATCCTTAATTTTATGTAATCAACATTTGCAAGGTTTCCTGTTATAGCTGCTGCCATACTAAACTGAGGTTATTTATCTAGTCAGAATGTTTGCTCTTTGCAGAGTATTTTGTATATGCTAAGAGTCCCAATACTATATAATTACTTGTTTGCTTGCCTGCTCTTTTGATCAAGTCTCTGAGACATTATTGAGCTTTAGCAATCAATAGAATTTCAGGTGTCCAACAACCACTTAGCGATTTGTGAATATTGAGTGTTTGTGTGTATATCCCAGATGCAAAGCAGTCAGCATGTTTATCTAATTCTTTATTTGATTTCAAAGACAGCTGTTGAAAACCTTTCATATACACAATTATCTTCTTTCATTTGAGCATGGCAGTAACTATGCAAATATCTCAATTTGTGTGGTTTTAATAACTGAGCTATTCTCTTCCACATGTACTTGTTTTCTGCTTGCTACAGATAGAAATAGGGTAGGTTTTAAAGTGTAGCTCTCCTTGCTGTGGATTTCTGTTACATTTAAGTTGCATTTTTATGTTTTGCTATTTTGAATCCTCCTCGTTCTTCAAGCATAGCATGTATTACGTGATGTGAGGATAAACTGTTTCAATAAATCCCATTATTCTGAAGAACAATAAAAATAACAAGCTGGTGACACTGAAATAGTGATAAATAACATTTCTTATTT
Source organism: Buphagus erythrorhynchus (assembly GCA_013400855.1). Lineage (NCBI taxonomy): Eukaryota > Metazoa > Chordata > Aves > Passeriformes > Sturnidae > Buphagus > Buphagus erythrorhynchus. The sequence goes on from VZTT01001043.1 coordinate 6,459, forward strand.
CCTTACACTTTTAGAATCTCATTCTTGCACTTCTGAATCAACTCTAGCTCCCAGAGCTGTCAGACTAGGAGAGCACTACCTGTGTTGTTTTTGTCAAAGAAAATTATGTTATTGAACACTGTCATTTGTTAAATTCCAAATCTTATTTAGACAATTAGTTCAACCTGTGTTATCTCTGAACATGTAACTGAAAAAATAAATAAACAGTGCATACAAAACGCACCCATGGCTCCCAAAACAAAGAGGACCTTATTCAGGGAGATGTTATTTGGAGATAAGAACAACAGTCTGGCATCGTGCCTCTCCCCATAATGCCATGAAACCAATCTTCTGTGACAGCTTTGATGGTTGAGGGTCCCTGAGTTCCTGGAGGTAAGTAAGCTGGAGGACAGTATTTTTTCTTGCAGGTAGACAGAAAACCCCAAAGACAACTTGTGAAATAAATAAGTTTTAAATGGTCCTCACAATGACTACAATCATCATGATTAGAGTTGTGAATCTACAATAAGCCTGATTTTGCCCATTTATACCTTACTAGAAGCTATAAACAAGAGCACTGAGCAACAAAGTCAGCAAGTTTGGCCTAAGGTCAAGACAAACTCTTTAACCCAAGGTTCAAAAGTTGAATTTTCTCTCACGTTACAAGAAAAGGAAAGACAAAAACAAGTGAAAGATCAAGACAAAGAAAACAAGCAATCAATCCTCAGTTCCTTCTGTAAGATATATCAAAAGGGACATATTGAACATAAATATTCAACATTAATATTTTCATTGCCAAATAGACTCTAGCTGAACATGACGGGATAGAAAAAGTCAGGAGAAGATTTCTAAGAACTTCTTTTACCTCAAATAAGTCAGTGTTGGCTGACAGTAAGTAGCCTACTGCAAGGTGCATTTTCACAAGCCTATGCAGTAGAGAGAAATAGAGTGAAAACATCATCCTCCTGCTATCCACACAAGCACTGCCATCAGCTTCATCAAAATGGAAGCCCATTGTGCTTTCCTCTGTCCAGCCTGGTTGGTTGCCTCACCATGAGCCAGAGCGACCTTCTTTGCATCCTTCTTCTGTCCAATAGTGCACCTTCCAGCTAAGATCCACCTGCTAGTACTGCTGTCTGATTACTGGCCATCCACCATTCCATGGGCTGTCAAGGCCCTAAGGGCACTTGTAGGTCTTAGGCTCTTGTAGGGCAGTCTTAGGCACATAGTCATGCCCACACACACCCCGGGGCCCCCTTTCAGTTCAGCCTGAGGCCACTGAGCTGTGCTCTAAGTGTGCCTGTCTCCAGGCCTGTCACAGCCATGCCCAGCTATGCAGTCTGCTGGACTGGGCTCTGGCCCATGGACTGACTTCCCAGCTTGACCTCAGACCTGACACCTAGCTCCAGGACCTGTCTGGTGGTCACCAGGCCGAGTAAGACCCTGGCTGCTACCACAAGACTGGAATTACATTCCTGGACTTGCCTCATCACCAAATGATGCCAGGTGTCCTGAGCTCTCAGCTGGTCCCCTTGCCACCTCCAGACCCTGGAAATGGTGCAACAGAATGCTGGCTGGAAAGTCCCTGCCCTGCTGCTGTGTGTTGCCCTCCTGATGAACCAGCTACCTGTGACTCAGGATGGTGGACCCATCCCATATTGTCTTAAGCATTCCTCAGTCCCAAAAGTTCAGAGAAGGGCCCTTTGCAGCCAAGTCAACTACCAGCTTTCCAGAGAAAGGCATCAAGTAGGTGGAGGCTGAAGAACTGGCTGGTGTTTCTTCCAGAGGCAGCCAGCTCACACGGGTGCAGAGTCCCAAGTACTGAGATGTCCTTTCAGCTTGTGAACCTGATGAAAACTCAAAGAAAGGAGGGCGGATACATTAAAATTTGGGATGGGAACATTGAGGGTAAAACAAAAGGAAATTATTCTAAGACTTTTTTACTCTTGCAGTCCATAACTCAGGTCTGGGACGTTTCTGTGATTTTTGTCTTATAATATCACAAAAATGTAGTTATAGTAATTCACCTCCAACTACTGCACCTGCTTGTACAGTTTAAATTAAAACCAGAAACACTGCAAATCCCACTTCACAATGCCTTTCAGTGTTCAAGACTCTGAATTAAAGGCCTTCATTGTTTAGGAGGATTATTTCATTGCCTTCCCTGGCTTCAAAGAAACAAGAATCTTCACTCACTTTTCTATTGATCCCTGTTGATCAGATTAACTTTGTTTTGGATTCCTACAGAAACAAAAGACAAATAGAAATGTTGTGAACATTTAATGTGTACAGTTTTGTTCAGTTCACGATTTGACTACCTATTACAAAGATAATTATTGGTTAGACAAAGAAAGAATAAAGGAATTACTGTAAATTATGTTCAGTAAATACCAACAGTTTAAGCAATTACAAAATTATGGAATATTTCATAATGGCATGTAATTACAGTTAATTCCACAATTAAAATTATACCTTTTATTTAGCAGCATTTGTTCTTTCATAAATAATAATAATAATTAGGATTAGGAAAGGTCAGAGAATACTTCTATTTCAACACTACAAAATACATTTCAAGCCATTCCCATTCCCCTCGTGTACTTTACATTCTGTGACTTTGGTCTTTGTTATTTTGTAATCTTAGAATGGGCCAAGAGGCTCTCCTGGGACATCACAAGCCAAGAGAGCTGAACTTTATTAGTCTGGCCATAGACAAAAGGTCTTTAGGAAGCATCTTTACTTGTGTACTCAGAGAAATTATCCTCAGAAGTATAATACATGATAATAACTAGCAGCTCTACTTTCTTACAGTGCTGTCCTGAACATCTACATGCAAATCTACTTGCACATCTCCTGGAGCAGACCGTTAAATCACCATCTGGGTTGGAAAGTCAGCTATCAGCTACATGATGACTATTTCTCAGGTCTTGCTCACTCCTTTCTCCCTCCTCTCCATCCTTTCCTGAAATGCCGTACTGATAAAGATGGCACAGTGCTCATCAGAAGTCTCTAGCTTGCTCTCATGGTTTATTTTCTGTATCAGGCAGCATCTTATTAGCAATCATGGCTGTATAAAAGCTGTACTATAACCCCCTAAGAGAGAAAAGAATCAGTCTGTTACACAGTGCATTCTGATGAGAGTTCAAAGCTATGAAATAAATGTACCTGTAGTCAATACAGCTGACACATTACAGCCACATGCATTATTGCCACATTTTGTAGTCTACTCTGGACAGTCCTTTAACGTGGGCAAGGATGTTAAATCCACTCTTTCACTGCTATGTACTCAGCTGCTACAGTTGGGTCAATAGGATCTCTAGAGGTCATCTAGTTCTGCCCTCCTCTCAACATGGGTCCAACTATATCAGATTGCTCTAGGTCTTTTCCAGTTCAGTTTTGAATATCTCCAGGGATTGTGAGTCCATAAACTGTTCCAAACCCCCAAACCTCCCCCACCACCACCACCCTGCTCTTTTTTCTTTTGGTATCTAAACATAGTTTCCCAGTATCTTCTTCTCATCCTGCCACTCTAAGAAGAGTGTTTTCATTTAGATTACACTTTATCAAAAAGTACCTGAAGGCAGCTATAAGACCTGCCATTAGCCTGTTGTTCTTGACTGAACAACCACTATTCATCCAGCTTTTCCTTGTCATGTGTTCTAGGCTTCTAATTATCATGGTAGCCCTTTTACATTGACTGCAGCATGTCAATACCTATTTTGCACTGGGAAACTAATGAAGAGTCCTTCATATGACTCCTATGGAGTCTCACAAGTGCTAATTAAAGAAGAAACATGGAATCATTTAGGTTGGAAAAGGTGCTTAACATCATCACATCCAGCCATTAGTACTGCCAAGTCCACCACTAAACCATGTCCCTAAGGATCACATCTAGACATCTTTAATATGCCTTCTGGGACAATGACTCAATAACCTCCCAAGGCAGCCTGTACCAATGCTTGACAATCTTTTCAGTGAAGAAATTTCTCCTAATATCCCACCTACACCTTCCCTGGCACAACCTGAGACCATTTCCTCATTCTATCCCTTGTTGCTTGGGAGAGGAGACTGACAGCCACCCCACTAATAACTACTTCCTTCTTACTGGCTACACTCACACTATTACTGCACTTTATGAAGTTGGTCTCTTTCACTGCAAGTGCTGATTGCTGCTGGCTCATGTCCCCTCTGCTGTCCACTGAGGCCATCAGGTCCTTTTTTTATAAAGCTGACTTTCAAAAAGTTGATGCCAAGACTGGATGGAGGGAGGATGGCTTCCCAGACCAGGGCCAGGACTCTATATTCTGTGCTGAATCTCATGAGATTCCTGTTGGACATCCTTTGTCCTTCTGAACAACTCCTTGCCCTCCAGGGAAAGAGCCACTCCCACCCAATGTGGTGTGATCTGAAAGCCTGCTGAGGTGACACTCTGTCCTACCTCCTAGGTTAGTAAGAAACAGTATGGATTCCCACATGAACTGCTGAGGGGCCTCACTAGGAACTGTCTCCCAGCAGGACTTTGTCCATTTCTCAGGCTCAGGTCCTGAACTGGAGAGCCATCCTCACCATGTCTTCATCTACCCCTCCTTGCCCTTGGCTGCATCCCCACATGTCCCATGAATTTGCCAAGCTGGCTGAAGTTATCCTTTTGGTGGCGTTAAATGCTTTTTATTTTCTTTCTCACACGTATTATCTCATTTCTACTCCTGCCAAGTAAACCTAAACAGTAGTGAAAAAACAAAAAAAAATAAGTGTTGAAAATTATATGTGTCTGAATTAACATCCTTATTATTAGGGAAACTGTGCAAGTGCTACATGCATGGAAGCATGAAGTCCAGTTAAACACACACATTGATACTCTTTCCTAACACTGTGAACAGTCAGAAGACAAGCTCTAAAGTTACTTTATATCGGCTGTAGCTGAAGGTCAGATTGCATCCACAGGCCACCATTTTTTCCATAAAAAGTTCCTGTTAACAAGCAAGTGTTAGGAATGCAAAAGCAAAGAAATTCAGAAATATTTTTAACTCTTGCATACATACATGTTCTTCCAAGTGTAAGTTTTAGTGGAGTGAAAAGGATAACATAATTAGTCACACAATTATAGTTACATGAGGAGTCACCTGAATTCTTAATTGCTTAAACTTATCATTTTTAGGTAGGATAAGTATATCAGTGGAAAATTGATGATTTTTTTATTTAGTAATTATTGCTTAGGCTTTAGGGTCTCAGATGGAGTAGGCATTACATAAACATGCAGAAAGTCAATCCCTTCTCTGAAATCTTTTTCAACTATGAAGTGTAGATAAACATGAAGAATATAAGGATGCTGTTTTCCATAAAAACAACTGAAAGAGCAAGAGTGGTTTTACTGTGGGATCAAACACAGAACTGACAAGATGAGCCAGGAAAAATGGACAAATACAAACGTGGAATATGGAAACAAAAGAAAAATTGGGGAAATTAATGGGAAAAGATAAGAAACAAGATAAGGAGACCTAAAAAAGAATGATAAAAAATAAAGTATACTGGTACCCTAAAGAAAGTAACTAGTAGAATCCAGTTTCCATATGTAAGCACATTGACATTATTAGCAGCTTTGTTGTTCTGTGGAGACACAGGAGTTCAACAGCCTTCTCAACATGGAGTTTTTTCTTCCCCCAAGAAGGGCTATTCTGCTGTTTCTGTGTCCTACCAAATGAGAATAATTTGGCTGTTCTGTTCCCAGGATTCCAAGGACTGTTCTTCAGTTACAAAACCTCACAGTAAAAGCAAACAAGTAAAAAAAAATGACAATGAAATTGAAATGTCAGAGGTTCTTGGCCACGGCTTCTTTTCCATCAAGTACTCCTGCTCCTGCTAGAGTAGTCCTTTTTAATGCCTGTAGAGCTTATTTTAGTTTAAGGGAGTGTATAAATTTGCAACAATGTAAAAAATTCACAGCAAACCTCTGTGTGGATGAAAATCTGTTGTATTAACACTGAAGTTGGCTCAGCTGTGGACTAGCACTGCATTATGGGGAAACTTCCCAACAGGTCCCAAGATGGACTCACGAAGTGGGGATTAGTCAGAGCACCAATCAATACCTGAAGAGATTATTTTATTTGAAATAAATGAACTGGTATTTATCACTCTATGAAACAGCAAATAGTTTAGACCAAGTAAATAATGTGAAGTAGAAGGAAATTGCAGAGAGCAGGCTTTGTAAGGATTGCAAGATTATTGTGAGTTACACTGGCAGCATCTACTACATCAATGCAACTGCACCAAGACTGCTTCCACGAAGCATTAGAATTATTGAGCTTAGCATAGAAATGTTTATGGCAACACTGTTCTGGGTTAGTGCAATTACAGCACTGATGCCAGCACAGTATGAGCTACTGCAAATGCTTGTTGGCCTGAGACAAGGTGAGAGAGAGATCAAAACCCTCTGTGAGCTACTGAATGACTGTGTTGTTGCCTAACTCTGTGACCCTCATGGAAAAGCTGAGGAAATAAATAAAAGGTGAAACAGAAAATGGACATTTCCTTGTCCATTATCAGCCCAGCTCTGCAGGATATGACCTATTACTTTCCTGGCCTTCAAAGCATCTGCTTGGATTAGTATCTGTCTTTGGGTATCCTGTGACATTAAAAAAACATCCAGGTGTTAAATATTTGAACTTACAGACATAGGCAAGCACAATGAAAATACTTCAGGTCCCACTATCTACACCCAAGCTAACAGATATTTTACTCCACTGGTAGTCTCTCCAACTTGAGGGTACAGAGTTCACTGAACAAGTAGTTCCTTGCATGTTTTCTCTTTGCATGTAGTAATCAACCCCAAAAGGCTTCCAGCTGCTGAACTGAGGGTCTTAATTTGGGCCTGTTGTGTTTATGAATGCTCATAATTCCTCACTGTTCTTAATAAAGTCTGTAAGTCTCTGAACATCATGACTTAGTCTTCTAAAATTTATCTTGTCTGTGACCAATGCAAAACATGTGAAGAAACAGTAGAATACACATAGTGCATAAAATGTCTTGTAAATTGAAGCAGTATAGTTATATATGAAAAATTAACAGTGGATGTGATATTATCATTATTATTTGAATGTTCTCAAGCCCAGGCGAAAACCCTCAAAATTGCCACCTTTGAAAGGAAACTACCACGCATAAGTAAAATGGAACATATGGGACGGGGAACAGCAGTTTTGAGGAGAAAAATCTGCAGTGAATCAATAAAAAACATTTAGTGCTAATTTCTAGAGTACAGTGGTGCAGCTCATGGTTGCACACCAAGTTCTACACATTGTAAAGGTGATTTAACTACCACAAGATCCCAACCCTAAAAAAAAAAATGTTTTTCATTTTTTTTTTCTTACGGTATCTAGACCAATAATTCAGCAGAGGACATGATTAGCTTTATTGTTAAAAAAAAAGTCATATTATTAGCCCTCTAATCAATAATTAAGAACTACATATGAAGGATTTTATTATAATAAGGTGTTTAATAGATGGATTTTCCTTTCATTACTATTATTTGATTAAATTCACTTTATTTCTGCTCTCACTGTTATCCTGTTGCAATACTTTCAATGGACCAGTGCTGTTTGATACAGGTCAAGCTCAAACTGTCCTGCCATTCAAATACAATCTGTTAGAAGGAAACAATACAAAAGATCTGGGCCTCATAGAATTTACCATATTAATGTAGAGGAAAGAAGCAAAAAGGGAAAGATAATTGCATTTTAGTAAGCCTAAATTAAAGTAAAAAACATAGGTAAGTGTAAAAATGAAGAAAAATATACAGTCTTATTTGAGCGCAAATCTGTTACCAGGAAAAATCTTGCCTGGGTCAACACTGGTCATTAAAACTCTAAGCATCAGTTTACACCTGTCCTTAAAATGCAATCCAAACAATCTTATTGAAAAGTGTTATTGGATAAAACAAAGAGTCATCATTAAAATGCAGCACACATCAATGGATACATAAATCAATTATAATAGAAAAAGAGTGACTATACTTCTAAGGAAAAAGAAACCAAAGACAGAAAATGCACCAACTGCTACTAATGCTGCAGTGTTAGAAGAAAACTATAGAAGAGATAGAATGACATTGTAAATTACTCTGTTTATAGAATATTAAAAAGAATCTGAGAAGCTTTGTGAGGAATTTTAATTCAATAAGTTATAGTCTAAGATTTATTTAATAGTTTGTCCTACCATAACTACATGATTGAAATGATACAGCTGTAGTTTATCAGTAAAAATACAGTGAAAATACATAGATGCTTCAAAGAGGGTAAGAATAAAAGCACACAGACAAATATGATCTGATAATGTGTATTTGTTTATTAAAAAAAATGGAATAAATATCATATTATGTAGCTGTGCTGTGGCAACTGCGCTTGTAACATTAAGAAAAGCATGAGTCCTCAAGAATTAAAATGCCAGGCCTGCAGATCTATAACTCCCATAATGTCTTAAAGTCATTATAAACATTTCAGTGAGGGTGCCAGTTGCTTCTAATAACAGTGTGTGCAAATGACACATAGTAGAGGAGACCAACATATTTATGTGACTATAAACAGTGGAATGTTGTGATAATTTTGCTCTAAGATCTGAAAATGACCACGATCTGAGCTTTGAATATATTATACATTTTTAATATAATCATGAGGTTCGAGGTTTTCTGAAGTCAATATCCATTCTCACAGTAACAGACTAGAGGCTACTCTTGGGCTCAAGAGCTGGCATATTTACCTGAAAGTGCAAAACAGTGATCAGACTCAAACATTTCTGGCGCCCTGAAATAGGAGTTGAGGTGCTGCTGAGCTGGCAAGCCCCACTGCTGCCACAACGCTTGCAGCTGGTGCAACCTGTACATAAAACTGCTTCAACTCACCAGACCTCCAAAACTCATGAGAAAAAGCAGGATCCCTGCCCTTAGATGGAGGAGACAGGGAACGGCAGAGGCCGAGGCTCGTTCTCACCATCCTTTCCTGCCTGATGCTCAGCACATTCCCAGAGCACCGCGCCGTGACCCCCCAGCCCGAGGGGCGCCTTCCTCGCTGCCCTGAACCGCCGCGGAGGAAGCTTCGCACTGCGCAGAGCTGCTCGGCGACTGACCGGGGGTTCGAGCAGGTATGCCTGCAGCAGGGCAAGCAGCTCTGGAAAACCTGGAAAGCATCTTCCTTTTCAGACGCCGGCGACAAGAAGGGGGCAGGAGCGGGCTGAAGGCGCTGCGGGGCCGGGGGTGCGCTGGGTGGCCGGCGCCTCGCTGCGCTCGCCACCTCCGCCCGGCGACCGCCGGGCTGCTCACACGGGGTCATGCGGCGCGAAGGGGGACTGGCAGAGAATTCCCTGCCGAGCAGACAGGTTTGGTGTTTTGATCCGTGGGTACTTGCGCAGTTCTGCCCCTGCACGTGGCCCACGGGCTAATGGGTGGTGCGGTCCTTCGCTGCAGGGCTGCACGAGTGGGAGCTTCAGTGCCACCCATTGGGGACTCTCAAGCCCGGCTGTGTCTCGAAATGACGCCTCAATATTGCTCAAGCTAGGTTTTAAGCTTGCGCCTACTTTTACCCTCCCTGCTCACACGGTGTTTGGGTATACACACGCTCCCCTTTCCTTCTTGCTGATGTTTCTGAAGCAGAAATGTTTGGGTAGGTTCTTACCTACCAAAGGAAGGTAAGGGAGTAATACCTCTTGCATGTTTGGCATCCCCAGGCCGCCTTCCTCACCTCCAGAGATATCTTTTATCGTCCCTT
>VZTT01001043.1:28900-42705 GCA_013400855.1 Buphagus erythrorhynchus
TTTTTTTTTTTTGTCTCCTAGAAAGAGAAAATGTACCAAGAACTGACTCCCCACCCCAGCCGCTAAAATCGCCCTTCCAGCCTGTCCGTGACAAGTGAGTTTGTTTGTTTGTTTTCACTGTAGGAATGTTACTTATGTGAAACAGTGTTTGAATAATAAAGGCTAATTATCACACCTAATCATCACCATAATAATACATACAGACAATGAGAACAGCACAGGAGTTGCTCTAATCTTTTCAAACTTAGAGTAAATTGCAATTGTACATAGCCAAACTGTAACTTTTCTAAAACTTAACAGATCTCAAAGATCTTGTGTTAATTACACCAGAGACAATGATTTTTGTACGATTATCTATTACTAAGATGCTATAGCAGTAGACAGGCAATTAAAACAAAAAGATACTTTTTTTCTGAAAGATTGTTACGTCTTTTTTTTTTTTTCTTCCTCCCTTCCTCCCCTGCAGCTCTTTGGCTCAGCAAGAGGGAACACCGAGAATTTTAACAGCTCTCCCTTCTGCTTGATTAAATGATTTGGTGAAAAAATATTACAGAGACTGGTATTAAGGACAGAGAGAGAGGAAAAAAAAGGAAACGGTATAAACGACTCCCATCAATCTCTTTTTGCAATAAGGTGGTGCAAATCCATAAAAGCATTACACAAATCTGTAGATGGATCCCCTTCCTCACTGTACCATTTCAGATCGTGTTATTCTAACCATTCTTGGATTATTTGTTTGGTAAATGTTTCCCATGTGTTTGTGGTTTTCTTTTTTCTGTATATAGAGTGATTTCAGATTGTAAATAACACGTCAGCAAAACTTGTCTAAATCATATATTTTTGTCTAATAAACTAAATGAAATTATGAGCTCTCCTCAGGTATGTATTCTGTTGTTACAGATCTTATTCATATATTACAAATATATTCAAACATTTATAATTTGTTTTTTTAAAAAGTCTCCTTTCAAGTCTCCTCCTTTGGGTAACTGAAACTTAAAGTAGAAAATCCCAAGGTATTTTTCCGAAAACAAGCTGCGAGCTTCCTTTTTCGTATAGGCAAATTTACAAAGTTGAGTGAAGCTGGCTCTTGCCTTAGTAGTATTAAAGTTATTTTTTAAATTGTGGTGATTCAGATGTGTTCTGTAGTATCCATTTTCCAGACATAAATGGACCTGACTTCCATTTAGGCTGCAAAATAGTTTCTTAAAACTAAAAAGGACAAGTTTTCTCACAGTTCCCTAGTCCAATAACTTTGCTGTCCAAACTGGCTGCAAAATTGGATCAAGAGCTTTAGTGCTTTGGTATAGATTCCAAGAAGAAAAGAAATCATAGTTTAGGAAAAAGAATTATTTGTAGCAATATGTGCTTTGAATAAACACAGAGGAAATATGACGGTGAAAGATATTTTTCTGTAAGATTAAATACACCTTAGTAGAAAAAAGAAAAAAAATAGGCAGCTCTTGCACATCTTAGAAATATTAGAAGAAAGTTTTGCGATTCTGATTCGCTGGTTGAAAATAGACTGAGACAGGATCTAGCGTTTTATAAAGGCATTAATCTCTAAAAGAAGGTCCGTTAAAATGTGTAATATTTTGAGTGTTTATTTCTTTTTTTTCCTCCTAAATGAGAACACTAAATGAGCATTGAGGTGCTAATAAGATACCAGATGGTTGTTGATGGTGGAAAATGGAAAGAAGCAGCTGGGAAAGTCATTAAGAAATAATGCAGTGACGCCCTATCCAAACTAAACCAATCTCAAACCAGGACTTGTCGGAAACAAGATGAGATTTTCAAATAAAATATTAATAAAATTCTTGTCAGAGATCAGAATATTGATCTTGATTTAGCTGCAAAATCATCTCAATCAAAGAGCAGCCTCAGTAAACTATGGCTTAGAGATCTGTTGGCAAAAAGGTGGAGGCGGTGGGCTCCTACATTTTGCGTTTTTCTGATGGAGCAGAGAAACAGGTCAGGCAAAATAGGTTTTGTGTGGAATATATGAAGGAGAGCCTCTGGAAAGAGACTCATTTTGACATCCTACAGTTCCTAATTAGTTTGTATTTTGGCGTTTAGTTTTTTCCGTGTATTTTTTTTTTTTTTTTCCATTTCGCAAATCACAGTCTCGCGTTCGTAATTGTTGGTAACTGTTCCAACAAAAGAGAACATTGCACTTTTTACCTAACTAGAGCAATTTAGCCTTCCGGGAGAGGGAAGACGTATTTAAAAATAAAAAAAAAAAAAGAAAGAAAAAAAGTCTTCAAGCGTGTAGAGCTTAATGGTGCGTTAGGCCCGTGCTGGTGTAAACCTGATGCAATTGCTGCCTCTTTCATATAAATTCAGATGAAATCGCCTCAGTCCCTCACCGGCTGCCTCGATTCCCAAATTCCTTTCGGGATATGCGGCCGTCCTCGAGCAAGCCGGCCGTCCGGGGTGCCGCTGCCGCCGGGGACCGACCGCTTGGCTGGAGACGGCACCCAAAAGGAGCGTCGGGATGCTCTGCCGGGCGGAGCGGAGCGGGGATTCCTGCGTGCCGCAGGAACCTGAGCAGGGACTGGAGCTGCGGCGGGCGGAGCAGAGTGAGCGTGTGCGCGCTCCGCCTGGGAGCGGGCACTCCCCGAGCGCCCTCGGGCCGAGCGGAGCCCCGCGGAGCCCCGCGGTTCCGAGCGGTTCCGAGCGGACCCGAGCGGAGCCGCGGGCCGCGCTTTGGGCAGGCTCGCAGCGCCCTCTGTGGGCGGCGGGCGGCGCCGTCCCCGCGCCCGGCCCGCGGCTCCGCTCGGCTGGGGCGGAGAGCCGGAGGCTGACCGCCTTTAATTCGGCCAGAAAGCCAACAGCATCCTCCGGAGCGCGTTTACAGTTCTGATGATCCTCCGGAGAGTGATAATTCCCACTAGTTATCTGCTTGGCAGTTTTCCTTCTTTGCAAGCCTAGGCATTTCTAGAGATGACTCTGTTGCACAACTCGATTTTTTCTTTTTCCTCATCTGCTTATTTGAATTTCCCACCTCTTCCCCCCCCGTAACGCTAACATTTGTGACACTTCCCTCCCCAACCAGCTGAGGGTGTTACCGGGAGCGGGGGACGATGAATGAAGCCCCGCCGGGTGAGCACCGTTCCGTCTTTCCCCACCGCGCCCGGAACGCTTGCAGGGATGGGATGAGGCACCCGGCTCCTGTCTCCCCTGCCGCTGGCGGCGGCCCGGGAGCTGCATGCCGACTGATGGAGGAGCGCGCCCAGAGCCGCGGGCTGCCTGCTCGGACGGAGCGTGCTTGCGCCACTCCCAAAGCTTTTGGACAGGAGCGCAAGAGGCTTCCCCTTAAAAAAGGGAAAACCGAAAAGTCCTGAGGCCAGCTGAGAAACGCCGTGTTGTTTCAGCTAGAAAAGCTCCGGCGTGGCTGCTTGCCTCAGTGCCCAGCACTCCCCGAAGGCCACTGCCTCAGCCGATTGTGCACCTGGGGGAGCGGGGTGATTCGCCTTTCCCTCCCCGGCAAGCCACAGTGAGGTGGCCCTTTCTCCTGCGGGAAGTTTCAGGGAGAGAGGACGTGTGCGGATGGTCACTGCGCTACCGCCGGAGCCCTCGGCGGCTGCCCAGGTGCGGTGCAGGGCCCGGGCCGGGCGGGACCCCCCCGCACCGCCCCCAGCGCTCCCCGCCGCCCGCAGCCCCCGCGCCGGTTCTAGGAAGGAGAGGGAGCTTCATAATCCCGAGGTTTCGCTTGTCACGTGAACCGAGCTAGGAATGATCGTTTACGTCACCCTGGCAGGAAAATAATTTGTAGTTTTTCTGTCATATTTTCATTGAGATCCACCCCAGTAGATGTATACCAGAAAATACCAGAGTGTAGGGAGAATAATAAAGAAGCTTAAGCTAAACGATTTGCCGTAATTGGGAAAATTGGGAATGCTTCGAGCTGATAAGAGTAAATTGGAAAATACTAGCTTCCTATCTTTTTTTTTTTTTTAAATGATGACGATACCTGAACCTGATAAATAAAGTCAATAAGAAAAATTGCATTGAATGGAATGGGAACTACAAAGAGTAATACTTCTTTTAGCACGACAACCGAGTGCCAAGATACATTTTCGTGTTGCTTGAAAGACTGCCAGAAAACACTTTTTTATAGATTTGCATAATCCTCCATCCTCCCCCACTAAAAAAAGTCCTGTTTTTGTTATTATTTACTTAGCATTAAGAGAAGAATGGCAAAAATTTGTGAAGAAACAACACTGAAAAGTTGATATAATCTCGAGGTCAGCAAACTCAGAAATTCGCAGTTGCCAGAACAGATTAAAAGCAAACGGCAGCTTTACGGGGATTTGGCTTTGTCACAGAGATGTAGTTATGAAACACGCTGATTGGTATGCATGCCTCATTTTTTATTCTTTTTCTGTTTTATTCTGAAAAAAAAAAAAAAAAAGGTCTATTTTTAACCAGGTAAAAAAAAGGAAAAAAAAATCCCAGAGAAAGGGAAGAAGAAAATTAGTAGGGTGTGTGTACTCAAACTGGCTCGTTCCTATGATTGTTATCGTTGCCGGCTCCTGTCATCCCTTCTTGCTGCTTTGGTTGAGTTTTTGATGCACTCTGTCTGAAACTGGAGCGGCCCCGAAGCCGCCGCCGACAGCAGCGCCCGGCGGGGGCGCGGTGCGGGCTGAGGCTGCCCCCGCCCGCCGGCAGCCCCGCACCAGCCCTGCTCGCGGGGCTCCTTCGATCTCCCGCTAACTTTCATGGTTTGACCATGTTTTCCCCAGCCTTTTTTTCCCCCCTTCTTTTCCTTCTTCTTTTTTTTTTTTTTNNNNTTTTTTTCCTAACTTTTTTTTTTTTTTTTTTTCCATGGGCGCCGATCAATTATTCACAAGCACATTTATCTCCCCTGCAATATGGAGAATTCATATTCATATCTCTGTTTTAGTGGCCTGACACAGATTAATGTAATATGCGCCGCGGCTCCGAGCGCCAGCCCCGCTCTATGAATCATGCACTATAAAGTTTCAATCGTCCTTGTAGATGAGACTATTACAAAGAGCGCGCAGCGGCGGGGGCGGGGAGGCGGGGGCCGGCAGCAGCGGTGGCTCTGCGCCTCGGCCGGCCACCGGCCCCCTGTTAAACAGGCTCGTATTGAAACCACCCGGCGGCTGGCAACGAGGGGACAATGCGGGCCCGGCATTAGTTCTGCCCGGCGGGGCTCCCGCTGACGCGGGTCCCTCGCCCGCCCGCCCGCGCCCACCGCCGGCCGGCCCCGCGGAAGGGGCTGCGGGGCCCTGGCTCGTCCCCGTCCCCACCAGCGCATCGGGCAGGGGCGGGAGGAGCCGCCTGGCCCCGGGGGAGAGGCGGTGCCGGTGCCCGCCCTCAGGGGTGGGCTCCCCGGGGCGGCAATGGGGGGCAGGCTGTCCCGGGGTGTGCCCTGAGCTGAGCGACCGCGCTGAGGATGAGGAGGGAAGGCGATGAAGGGAGCCTGCATCACCTGGGTAGTAACAATGCTGCTGCGACATGTTTAATTTTGTTTGTTTGCTTTTATATTTTTTAAACTCCTCAATGTCCTTAAAAGACGAGACGTAAAGAGTAGCCAGGGCTGACAGAGGCACACAAGGAGCACAGGGAAAGGGCTGGTGAGTTGCCCTGTGAAAGAGAGCATCAAACATGAACTTTAGCACGCATCCTCCATCCCCAGACCGCTGCCTCCATCCCGGGGTGAGGCTCCCCTGCCACCTTGGTGACCTCTGTGCACCCAAGCCCTGCGTGCAGGCCTGCAGGTGGATGGAGGGGAGCCACCCGCTGGCCCCAAAATCCAGCTGCCAGCCATGGACCAGGGAACCACGGCTGGAAAAGCTGTGGCAGGTCCCCTCTGGCAACTGTGGAGCTGCACCATGCTGGACCAGAGGTCCCCTCTGCCAGGAAGGGCCATGGTGATGGCCAGCAGGGCTGAGCCCACCACTGGCTCTGTGGGGACTGTGGTGAGGAGAGACGTGGGGCCCAATTCCAGGCTTCAAGTCACTGGGTTTCAGCAGTAAAACTTACCTGGGCCCAACAAATCAAGTAAAATGCTGGAACATGTAATAAACATGGCCTGCGTGGCGTGTTTTCCAGTGAAAAGTTACAGGAATGGCTCCTGGCGAGGTTGGTGTTCCCCATTGTGCAGTGCCCCCATGCAGTGCCATTCATAGCTTGCCCATAAAACCAGCCATGTGGACAGGAATCGCTGGGTACCAGGAGACTGAAAACCCCATAGAAATAGGTATTCAAAATTTAAGACTTCGAAAATATGAGCTCTTAAAACTAAACAATGTACTTCTGTAAGGAATTAATTTACTTGAGTCCCGTCACCACTATTAATATTAGTTTTGGCTTCTTTTTTTGCGTGTGTGAAGAGAATACATGCATGAGTGTTTTTAAAAAAAGTGAAAAAAATACATTTTTATCTGGTTTTGCTTACTTTAAATAGCGTTATAGACATCCCTCATCTCTGATAGCCAAACTTGCTTGCTAACACGTTCTTTGGGAGTCAAGCTGATGCAAAAATGCAAACGCGAGGCACACACCAAGTCCTGGTAGTGCTTCTCCTGAGAGAACAGAAAACGCCGGCGTAAATTCTGTGCAGAATTAAAGGCGAGTTTAAAAAGTAACATTTATTTTTATTCCAGATTTATGGCTGACCCGTAGATAATTAAAGGTTTTATTTTGAGCTGTTGGCCCCACACAATACATTGTCCTTTGTTGCTGCACAAGGAGCGCTTTCCCTGTGCTGCCTACGGTTCAAAAACAATGAAGCAATCCATTTATTTTGTTGGTCAATTGTAGCACAAAGTGAGGTGGTCAGTGTGGAAAGTTTATCACTGTCTTGTCCCTTTGGAGGAGGCAGAGCATTCACACACCCTCTGCCCCAGTACACAAATGTCAGTCTTTTTGCAGGCTGCTGTTTTCCTTTTGAAGATGCCGATGGTGTCTCTGATCCACTAATCCATTTATCCAGTTTCATGAGTGCATTGGCTGAATACACTCACAATAGCCTTGCCCAGCTGGAAACAAGAAGTCAGTGAGTGCAGCCGGCACACCCACCAGTGCCTGACACCACTCTCAGATGAGGCTTGAGTGCTTGTCTCAAAAAAACCCCAGCCCCACCCCAACCCAAAACAATCCCCTCAGAGCCCCCAACATGCCCAGCACTGTGATCCTCCCCTCCCTGAGAACAGAAGTATTTTTAGAACCGTCTATAGCTTGCTACGTGGCTGTATTATTTTCATGGTATTCGGCCGTGTCAATGAGGGCTGGAGTAGGCTTGAGGGAAAAAAATGCCTCTGGGACTCTGCAAACAAGTGCACATTAAAGAAACTGGTCAGTTGCTGCCAAGGGGGAGGGGGCACAGGAGAGGCAGTGGGCAGTGGGCTTCCATTTGTGTTTCGTGTCATGCTGTTACTTGCCAGCTTTTTATTGCATTTTAAATGTATGTTTAATTACCAGTGTTATTGGTAATAACAGAATGTTTGAAAATATTAAATACATTTGTGAGCTTGTGTGAAAAAGAAGTTAAAAGGTGTTCGGTGCACAGAATGTTAAAGAGATCTCACAATGAAGTGATTAACATTTTTATGAATAAAATTAATCACGCATTAACTCTGCAGCTCAATACATCTGAATGCCAAATGTTGCACAGCAGCCCTTTCCCCTAAACCCAAGAATTTTGGATGCAGTATTGACCCACATCAAACACTCCTCTATTAGTAATGGAGGTATAGCAATGAGAAGATATTTTAATAATGTACATTTACATTTGAGGCAAGCAAATAAAAGGGAGCAAATAAATTTGGGGTGCTTTGTTAGGATTTGTGAGAACTGTAGGCACATAAAATCCATTAGGAAGCAGTCTGTGGGGGCAACTGTTTGGAGAAAAAAGAAGTTTATGTGGCACTCATGGAGGCAAACAGCAAAGTCATCATAGTAAACAGATTCCAGTAGATTGCACTCAGCTCTCCTTGGCTCTTTTTAGCACGTTCATTGTTCTTGGCAAAGCTTATTAGGTTTTAAGGTGGGAGCCTACCATTATTAAAATATCCACAGTGTCAGATAATAAAATGTGATCTCTCTCTCTCTTCCGCCGTGTGTGTGTATATGTGCGCGCGCGCGTGCGTGTGTGTGTTTTCTAATCTCTTGCCACTGTGGTTTTGGGATTATTCCAGCAGGCTGTACAAAGGGAAGCAAAGGCATCTGAAGTGTCACTCTACAGCTGTGGCAAAGTAACAGAATTTCCATTTTGTTGATGCTCCCAGCACATGTGTGCAGCAGAAGGTGATATCAAAGGAGCCGTTCTTCCTCAGTTCTGCACATTATTTTTCACTGCTGTGGCGAATCTCTCTGAGCTCCGTGAACCAATAAAACAACGGTCCCTGTTTGAGTTGATATATTAATATTTACTGAGGATTTGCAAGGTCGGGGCTAAATGTCAGCAGATTGCTGGGGCAGTACTGTGGGGAATAATTAAACAAATCTCACAGCAGTTCAGCCTCCTAACATCTTTATTAATCTTTTTTTTTTTTTTCTTTCCTGAAACAGTACACTGAAATATTGCTTTTTCAACCTTACTGAACAATTGGGAGAAGTTTAATAATAAAATCCTGGATTGAAAGTATTTGTTTTTGACAGATTCTTGGCCCACTCTCCTGCAGATGTTAGTTAGTTGTGAAGGCTATGATGTGTGAATTATCACCAAGCTGCTGGGGTTCTCACCTGCCTCTCCATCAAATTCATCTTGACCAGTCTGCCAAGCACAATGATATTGCTGCTATAAATGGAGACCCAAATTGGCTTCATTAAGTAGTAGGTCCACTTCTCTAACGGAAAAAACTGGAGAACCCCAATTCAGTATGCATATCTCCCTTAACGTGATTATAGCATGCACTCTAGTACAACTTAAACAATTCTCTTTAATAAGCTTCATAATTAGTGTTGGGATGCCTCATTACAAGTCATTGCCTGTAGCAGTCCTAGGCCAAACAGCCCTTCTCAATCTGATTTTTTTTTTTATCAGGCAGCAGGAGCTGTCTAGAGCTTTTTGTTTGTATAGTGGGGAATTGCATTAAGACCCCAGTGTAAAAATACCACAAGGAAATTAATTGCTTCTGTGCAGATTCACCACAGATGTGTCCTGTTATGGGGAATGGTATATTTCTGACATTGCTATACTGCGGTGTGCTGGAGAAAAAACGTCTGGAAAAGCTACAAATGCAAACATATTAGCATCCATATAGATTCCTTATGTTGTAACAGAAAACAAGGAGATTTTTAAACTGTGTCAGAGCCTTCAAGCCTTTTTTTTTTAAATAAAGTGGGTTTTTTCCCCAATTTTTCTTTTCTTTTCTTTNNNNGTGTTTTTTCCCCAATTTTTTTTTTTTTTTTTTTTTTTTTTTTTTTTTAAATACTCAAAACCCACTAATAAAATACACATGGCCACATATTCTATTTGGTACTGGCTGATAAATGTGCTACTTAAAATAACACACACGAGGAGTGCGGTGACTCAACGCAATAAGAAGGCTGACATACAAAGCCGCCCTCAAGGTCAGTGGTTTGTTATCTATCAGTGTTGGTCAGGTTGTGAATCACAACTGCAAGTTTCAGCAAGTTAAGGGGAGGAGGAGCATTCAGAGTGCTTGCCCTGTGGAAAAGAAAAGCTGAGCTGGTGGTTTGTTAGCTGCCTCTGAACATCACCCTACAGCTTCTGGGTAATGCCCATTCCCTTGTCACTAAAGCAAAGCTGGAAAGTGCCTTGATCCAGATATACGAGTGCTTTGATTTACTTGTTATAATTCAGGTGGAAGGGTTTAGGGTTAGCAAGTCCACCTCTGCAGAGCCTCGTTGCACTGCCCTCTCATTATTTATATTGATTTCTTTCATCTCAGTCCTTGTATACTTAGGTTTTGACTTTGGGCTTATCCCTCTTATACAATTGTATTTTCCTTGTGACATCACTATTGATAATCGAATATTAACAATTCACCTCACAACAGTTACAGGAATGAAGACCGAATTAGAATAGCATAATGTGTGAGCTGTGGTATTAGAAAAAGCTGTTTGGAATATTCACATGTGATTATGAAGGGGACTCCTCCATTTATTCATTCTGGGTGCTGCAAAATTGCAAAAGCAAAGAAAACAATAATTTGACACAAATTCAGGATTTTGCCTATCTGATACTGACCCAGGAGCAGAAATAATAAAAATAATTGTTGTACTTATGTTTCTCCTATATAAGTAATTTGAAAAAATCACGGGCAAGTTAAATTTCTGTATCCAGGAACACTGAATTTACATATAGGCTCTGATGAGCCTGAAAGAAAATCCAATCATTAATTGGAAGCAACAGCGGCAACATGTAAGTAATTTAAACAGTTCAGATCAGTGTTAGTTTTACCATACTGCACTTCATGGGATATTTTACCAGACATTTATTTTACCAGAGCAAAGGACAAGATAAACCGCATAGATGACAAAGTCTTGCTTTTAACTACTTTTATTTTTCATTCTCATCCATCAGCCTTTGGTTTTACTATGATAGTAATGTTTTGCTCAAATATATGCATTGTACTTCTTTTTTTTAGGCTATCAAAGAGCAAACAGCTAAGACTCACAATCCCAGGGGAAGTGATTATTGTTTTTCTGTGCTTTGCAATAGCAGTACCTGGAATCCTTTTAAAAATTACTCTGTATAGCATTGGAGAAAACCCCTGTCCTGGAACAGGTGAAAGTGTACTAGATGAGATCTGCAGAGAATGTAACGAAGAAACATTGCCTCTGTGAGACCAGCAGAGGATGGAGCCGCAGAGGCAGAGAGGAGCTTTCCCCAAGTTATGCTTTGTTTATGGCAGAAATGGGAACTTGAGCCTCTGAATTAGGATTTTCACTTGACAGAGACTCAGGTGTAATGGGATGTTTCAAAGACTCAGTGACAGCAGGTGAGTGGTAGACCAGAACTGGTGTAGATAAACTGCATCCACATATTCATAATGTATTCACCACAGTGTCATCAACTCCTGTGATGTCACTGGAAACATTCTGGCTGTCATGTCTGGATTTACACACTGAAATGCATACTTAGTTATGTAGGGAAAACAATCTGGTGTTTACAGGTTATTCTTACTGGAGTCATCAGAGCTGCCTGCCCTAGAAAGTGTTACAATTGTAAGGAATGCCTTAAGATCAAGGGCTTTTTCTTTGTTTGTTTGTTTGTTTTTTAACTCAAGAACATATTTTAAAATTACTCTATATATTTCAGTGGTTAAGAATTGATTGAGGGACCTACTCTTGGTCTCTTCAGTTTTACTTATATGTTGTATATCTAGAAAAACAATGGTGAAATCTTTGGGAAAATTTATAAACAAGGGGTTTTATAAACAAATTTCTAAAAACATCAGGCAAATCCCTGAAGTTTTTTACAAAAGGATAAATAATTTACAACTTCATATGCAAAACTATATGTAAAATGAGCTAATTTTTTTAAAATAAGGAAATTCAGTTTTGAAACTTTGACAAAAATTCTTTTGCAAAATGAGATTATGATAAACATACCCATATATGTAGCTCTCCTACAGACAGAGAGGAAAAGGTAGAGCTTCTTCACCTGACACAGGCATGGTTTAGGTTGTTTGAGGGAGCAAGAGACTTATGAGGATGGATACAGCAAAAATACCTCACTGCTGCTCTGAATTTCAGCAGTTCAGAATGTATTTGAGAATATAAATTAACAAATAATGATAAATGTAACAGAGCATAAAGTTTTTAGTGGAAGGAGTTTTTAAGAGCAAATGAGAACAAAATAGTGTGCCATTTGTCATTCATACAATGAAGAGAGTGGTGGTGGTGCCTCTGGTAAAATTAAAATACATAGTAGTGTGCTAATTGAAGACACTATAATCTTCTGAGGAGAATGGGATATGGAGGTGCACAACGTGTATGTCTCATGTGGGTTACTTTCCAGAACCTTAAGAAGATTTTGATGCTTTAATTCAGCATCTCCTTTTGGAGAAGAATAAATTGAAGAACATATTAATTCCTTCTCAAGTTATATTTTCTCTGTTGTGATCTAATTTACAATAAGTGAAAGCAATAGAGCAGAGGAGGAAGTAGAAACCAATTCATGTCACCAACTACTTTTAAAAAAATTTATATGTCGTTCTATTATTGCATATGTGTTTGCATGTGTATGTTAGAATTATTCCCCAAGGCCTTGCTCATAAGGCCCACTCTGTGTATCTGTCTAAGTGACTACATGTGGACAAGAGGTAAGAGGAGATGATATAGTGTGAACACAGGAAATCTGTATACTGCTGGTAATCTGTGGTAAATCCACCAGGAAGCTAATGAAGTCCCATCTTACGCTAAATTTTGTGTGGCTACTATCTGGATATGAGGATGCTCTCAGACGGAGCTTGTAAGATGTTTGCTCTTTGAAATGCCCAGACACATGGCTTTCTTAGGCAAGACAAGTCCTACAGTTTGCCAAGGTCCTCCCTTACCAATTTATGCAAGTTATTTGGAGGATCTGAGAAGTATAGCAGAAGTGCTGTTCTCCCCAACAAAATTGTCCCTCTTGGTTGCTTTTCCATGACAAGGGGTGTGTGCATGTTCTTGGTCTCACTATGGTGTTGGGTTTGCCTTTTTTCCCCCTCCTCCTGTGAATAATATTGACCTTATGGTACTTGAGCCAATCTACATTTGTTTGATAGCCTCTTATAAGCTCTGAGAGACTAATTCAAGTTTGTCACATCTCTGTGGAACACACTCTTTGATAATACTCAATATCCATGCCCACAGTGCAGGCATTTTGGGTCTTGAGTACAATCACTTATATAAAAGGGTTTTCACATGCATCTCTTTTGAGTGGCTCTTACCTTTGGAGCCACAATCTGTGCAGTTGCTCCTGACAATAAGAATTTATGTCTCTAGGCTCATTGACCATGGATGTGGCTTCAGTCAGTTCCTGGAATGGAAGAGGCATGGCTGAAGGCCATTTGTGTAAATGTTCACTGGCCATCTTCATCACCTGCTCTCAGAGCCTTTTCCTGGCTTCAAGACTTTGATATTTTCTCTCTCTTTTCTTGTCCTCTCTTTCAAATGATATTCTCCTTTTTGTTTCTCCTCTTTGTTCTCTTAGCAGCTAGGAGTCTCTCCCTTGGTTCCTGTAAAAGCAGGCTGCTGTCAACAAACAGACTGACTGTTCTCTAGACCAGACCTCCATATCTTTCTGACTTTACTTTTTTTGAATGTTTTCTTCAACCTGAAAACATTCTTCTCCTCCATTACTTGGAAAAAAAAATTTTGAACTTCCTATAAAGATACAAGGAAAAAAAATCATTCCATACTGAGTACCAGCCTCCATCATTATTCTACATCAGAAAACATACTCCTGAACTCACTACCTAGTGTGTCTGGATGTAATTTTCCTGAACTTTTGGAAGAAGGTGAGCAATGGGGTATTTCTCCCAAGACATCATCACAAACATCACAGTCTGTCATCCTGGCCAGTCTTCTGCTAGTCTTGATCCAAGAATACTACTGTTTTATCTGACAGAAGATGTTCCTTACGTTAGTTTCAAAGCATGGCAAAAAATGCTGGGGTTGCACCTCCTAGTCAAAAGCAGCACATTATCTCATATCCCTGTTCCCAGGGAGAATATCTTCCGCACTTGGCAAACCTTTTCTTGGAATGGGATTGGAGACTCCCAGGCCTTCTGTAAGGCAACATTAGTCCATACCTGAATGTGCAAGGGCTCCCATCTCCTGGGATCCAAGCATATGCATACTGATCTCAAAAGGAAGACAAA
>VZTT01001044.1:5081-20206 GCA_013400855.1 Buphagus erythrorhynchus
ATAATAAATGTTGTCTGACTTCCTTTACCTTGGTCTGTACTATATTATCTTGCCTGAATGCACTGGGAACCAGAATGTGAAAACTCTTGGGGTAAAAAATTACATCAGAGGCAAGATCCCAGAGCAAGTGTCCTTCAAAGAGTTGCTGTAACTATGGCTGAAACGAAGTGGATTCCTCTCACCTGGAATTATGAAGGTTGGGATGGATAAGTGACTTTTTCTAGGGTTGAGATTAGGATGGAGAAAGACAAGACCAAGGCAGGTTCTTGATGGGATCCTATGGGCATGATCCTCTGAACTGCTTGGCAGTGTCACTGGGGAATAGTGGATGCATATAACTGGATGCTTGCTCATATTAAAGTTTCTTCAATCAAATCTTTTGCAGGAAATTTCCTGGAAAAGGCCAAGGCTAGATGTTCACAGTCAAAAAGACACTGGATTCTCCTCCCTCATAATATCAAAAAATAGAGTTATATTTCTAGTTCAATATCCCTGCATTTGTTGAATGGTCAATGGGCAAGTGCCCAGCAGTTTTTAGAGGATCTGGGATCCAGAATCCCTTCTCAGTGCTATGGAAGCACATGGTCCTTCCCTGCTTCCCCCTCACCCATTATGCTTCCAGATGTTCCACAGGCATAGGCCATGAAAGATCCCACAGTTTTCCCTGAAAAGGTTTCAGGAGCAGATGTGGCCCTTCCCATCTTTCAGCATGAGGTAACAAGGGAAGATCTACTCTGAAATTTTCAGACTGTGGTTTATTTGGTCCTTTAGTGGGGCTTTGGTTCTGTTGTGGCCATTGGTTTCAGTTTTGCAGTTTTGTTTTTGTTAAGACTAAATTATAAAAATCTGATGTACTTTGATGAAAAGTCAAAAGTCAAAGATTAGATATTAAAAAAACACCTTTTGAAAGCATTTTTTTTTTTAATTGAAATAACATTATTGTAAACATATACCAGCTGAAAAGAATGGAGAAGTGCAGGCAGTATGTTTGCCTTATGTTAAGGTCTCCTTGGCACTGGATGTGATTCCTGCCTTCTCTGGGCCAGGAGAGTGAAAGTTCCAGGCTGACCTGTGTCCTCATACCTGTCTAGATATGCCTGCCTGGAAACAGATGGGACATGCTCTCTTGGAGACAACACTGACAGTCCACAGCTGGGCACTGACTCCTTAGTGACTGCCAGCCAAGGAGAACAGAGTGCAGGCAAACACTGTGACTAGAGCTTCAAACTAAAGACTGAGTGAGGTCTCTGGATGCTTTACTAGGAGGGTGATAGCTGGTACAGGGAGTGAAAGAATCCTAGGGGTGGTGAGACAGAGGAGGGAGAAACTGCCAGCTTGGATGTGTGTAAAACATATTTTGTTTTCTGCATTTAGAGCTGAAAAGACTCTTAATCACTAATGCTTTATTTTTAGAAGTTGTCGTAGACTAGACCAGTGTCCTGGTTGCACAAGATGTCAGGCTGTGCTGCAGCTGATGAAGTAGCTGCTCTGAGACCCACAGGAGCCTGAAGTAGGAGTCTCATTTAGGAGAAAAGTCAGGGTTGAGCAACAAAGAGACACACCCTGAAAAAAGCTAGAGGTGATCTTTCTCCCTGGACTGGTGAGAAACTGAAATATTTTGTTTTCACTTCTCAAAATGACATGTTGTTTACCAGCTCACAAATAATTGTAGAATTTTCAGGGAATTTCCAGAAGCTTTTATTTTTCCATTCTGGAATGGAAGAAATTTTGAAACAATGGGAATGAATCAGTTCCACCCCATCCTTCATCAGCAGAAGTTTCATTCTGCATAGGCACTTGGGTGACCATCTTCCACCTTCTGAAAGAGTGGCTCAAAATAAGGGCCTTGAGGAGGCTTGCAGACAAGGGAAGATATGATCTGTTAATCACTGTCTCCTGTTCCATTCTTGTCCCATGTTAGGTCCAAACAATGAAATGTCAGAAGGTCAAGAATCAATTTAAAGCAGTAAAATACATCAAACTGTGTAGTCTGTTAAAATGTTCTGATACAGATGAATGCCTTTTTTTAAAAGCAGCTATCAAGTGAACAGCATGAAGGGTAAATCTTCTCATTTTCTGTGTGTTTTGATGAACATTTCTGCAAGACTAATATCTGCTATAACATTTTTGTACTGGTATGTCCTGTCTTGCAGAGAGGACACAGGAATATTTTTGAACAAAAATCATCATTCAAAATACACAATAATAGAGGAAATGTGGGTACACATTAAAACCAAAAAGTGTTTCTTTTCCTTATGTTCTTTTTTTGTTTGTTTTCAAAACTGAAAAGGGAGAAGAAGTCTTGTGTTTATACTACAAACTTCTTTACCTACTCTTAAGACCAGGCCTAGAAGAGCTTCATGTAGCTTTTCAATTTTTCTTGTTAAGAAAATTCTAGCTAAGCAGAATTGTTTAGGAGTTGCATGTAAGATAATGGTCACGCAATGGCAGTAAAAATAAATGTGACCATGGGTGTTTGCTGAGTAACACTACTAAAGACACAAGAAGGAATCAAAATGCCCGAAGTCATAGGTGGTCTCTTCTATTTGAGCATGCATCCAGCTCTGACTGTTTGCAGTGGTGCATGGCTGTAAACACAGCCAGAGGGATTGCACCTTTCTATGCCTGTCAGTCACCAAGTCAAATTTAGTTTCTGGGCTCCCTCTACAGTCAATGGAGAAAAATCGTTACCTCTGGAGGGCAGGTTCCCCTATTTCCTCGGGACATGTCTTTTCCAGGCTTCAAGGTGACTTGGCACAGAATGAAGTGAATTGTCTGAAAACCTGAGCACCTTAATGGTAAAGGTTGGAGTGTGGAAATGGCCATCTCGGCTCCTACCTTTTCATTCATCACTTAACTGTTACATATACTCGTTGAATAGAAAAAAGATACTTCAGTATTTTTCAGTATCTTCGAAGATGCCTTCTATCCTCTTGTACCAGTTCCAGCAATATGTAATAGGTAATATTTCTTGTTTTACATTGATTCTAAGGTTTAACAAAAACTCATATATACTTTTTGAATTATTTCATTGAACGTCATTAAGTGAAGCTAAGCTCCCTCTTATCCACAACCTCAACGGGAGATCTGCCCTTTGAGGATTTGTTTTTATTAGCTTCCATTGGCATAAGGCAGCCTACAGCCTTCATGGTGCTATTTTCTACACTGCACTAGCCATCATATTTGGAAATACACCAGGATTCCATGAGTTTTATTCATCATAACCCTCTGCAGATTTAGCAAGACTTGTTCAGTCTCTTTCTTAAGCTATTCCTGGCTGTGACCTCATCTCTGTTGAATGATAAGGATTTGTTCTGTTTTTCTTTTTTATTCCCTTCCTTTTTTTTCTTTTTTTTTTTTTTTTGGGGGGGGGTGTTATTATTTTTTTAAAAGGAACACTACTGAAATAATTATTTTCTCTTGTTAAGGACTATGTCGTAGAAGGAGATCTTCAAGGAGATCTGAGTGCTATATTCATACAATAGACAAGAACAAGTTGTTCCAGTGACAAATACAAAAGATGAATGTTAGGATAACCTTTGTGATAAAGACTCTGTGTGAATTTAAATAAGAACTAAAATAAAAGTGGGGTCAGACAGAAGGCAATAAGATAAATTTTCTCATGTCAAAACATGCAAAATTTATTCTTCTTTGGAGATATAAATTAATATGGATCTTGCAAATGTGGTAGCCTACTGCAAAAAGAGGGAGGGAGAAAAACACTGTTTCTGCCCTCTAAAATGGACACTGTCAAAGTCAAGGTGCAAACAGCTGTAAGTAGCTCCTGAATTAGTATTCACTGCTCCTAAGTCCAAGTGCTAAGCTCTGCCAGCAAACACTGATAAACAGTGACAGAAAATGGACCTTATTAACACTTACAGGCAGTCTCAAAATCAAAGTTAGTAAGTTACAGCACTCCAGATTTTTTTTTTTTTTAATTACAGAGAACAACTACTCTTGCGACATGTTCTTAGCACTATATACTGAATAAAAGTCAATAAGTAGTTGTGAAACAGAGTTTTGTTTTCACAGGGTGCATGATTGATTCTCTGTTGCAATGTCCCACCATAGCCACTGTGGTTTATGTAAAAATGTCATGCTACAGTGATATTGAAAATATGCATGTTTAAGTCACTCTGGTTTGTTCCGTGCTTCGCCCCTAAATTAAACGAACAATAAAACCCCTCCATAACCAGGCTGTAAGAGCTGTCATATTTTTGAACTTGGCTTTGAAAAGGCAGTTTTTCTTAACATTGTGTACACTAGATTCCAGTTTCATCGTTGCTGCCAAATGTTCTAACAGAGCAAAGGCAGGACTGGAGCTCATACATCAAGAGCACTGCAGTTCCCTGGTAAGATCCCCAGACTGTAACATACACAAGAAAGCAGTAATTGCTTTTTCCTTCCCCCTCCCATTTAAGTTTTGTTTTTTTCCTTGTAGAAGATATAAATGCTGAAATAAAAAGTTCTTCAAATATGGTAGAGAGTAAAGACCAAATTTTTTAAATGCCTCATAAGATAGGAATAACTATCTCAGGAATAATTTGGGGCTTGCAATGAAGGTCTTACAGAAAATGCATTGTATTCATAAATAAAGACAGACTATTAAGTGATACAGTACCATTAAAAAAATCATAGGAGCACTTGGGTTGTGGAAACCAAACTGTCCTTTCAAGTGCATGTGTGAAAACTCCGTGATGTGTAGTAGAGAGGAGCTTGAATTTTACTCAAGACCACCAGCAGCCATGCTCAGCTTTCACACTACTATGCAGGCATGTCCTAAAAGTGTAAGAAAATGAGTGTTGAGCTCTACAGCTGCCTTACACACCCAGAGAGGCAGGCTTGCTCTCCCACGTGCATCTCCACAGGTTTGTCCTGCCCTGGAGTCGGTACAAAAACATACTGGGGGAAACCTGAAAGGAAGCCACAACAGTCCTCAAATCCGACCCTAGCCAGTCTCTTCAGTCCTCTGACATAACCTGGGAACTCCAAGCTGCTTTATTAACTAGGCACATTATTTTCTGGGAAGGTAATTGGTGTCAGTGCTGTTTACAATGTAGCTTTATCAGGGGCACATGCAGGTCTAACACACCACAGGCTATGTCTATAATGTTGTAAACATAGTAAATTCTTTATAACTACAATAGAAATGTACAAAGTTATGAACAGGTATCTAGATGATATATTTATCTCCCCTTCCCCAAGCTACCAGGTGTGCTTTGGGCACTTTGCTCTGCTACTGAATAATTTTCCACACTATTTTCCATCATATTTCTAAGGTGAAAAAGCTTATTATCCCCAAAGTGGCCCTCTCCACTCAGGCATTTGAATAAATAGTGATATCCCCTGCCTGGCTGACGAACAGCACAGCACTGCAGCCAGAGTTCAAACTGTATATTTATTGAGGACTCCCATAACAGTTCAGATTTCTAATAAATTAGGTGTGCATACACTCTACTTATGCAGGTTCCCTCAGATCCCCTTGCCTTCAGTCTATCTCTTTGGCACATTGGACAAAAGGCTAATACAGGCTATTTTGCATCTGTTCCTCAGAAGTAGCTATATTTTATTCTCCCCTGCACCCCTAGGCCCCTATTTCCACAGATGCTCTGATACAGTTCAGGTGGGTTTTAGCCCCACAGCCTTGTCCATGCCCTGGACACTGATGCAGGGCATGGATCCACTGAGCAGGATGCCCTTGCTCAGGATGAGCTCCACCACACAGCCAGTGTTCCCTCAAGCTGGAGTCCTTCAGCCTGGTGGCTGCAGCAGGAGCCTGTCTGAAGGGGCTGCCCCATGGCTCCTCTTGTGCAGATCCTGGGGGGATGAGACTCTTCACTGGTGACCTGGTCTGCACACAGGAGTGTTTCTAGTCGGCCCAGGCATCACTGGGCTGGTCCTCAGAAACTCCCCACTGAGATGTGACTTGGGGACTTGTTCATGGGGCTGTCCAGGGAAGGACTGAACAGGGAAGGGTGAGAGGGGTTGGGGAAGAGCTCCTTGATCCAGCCCTGCTGCTGAGGCGTGTCCTGAGATTGTGGTTCCAGCAGTGGAGAGGCTGCCATGCTGTCCCAGGTGGCACAGCTTCAGATCCTCTCATTCAGAAGTGGCCACACTGCCATGTGCAAATGTCTGTTGGCTTTCTGCCCATGTGCTTATGGAAGCACCCAAGCTGTGTGCATGCAGACAGGCTGAATGCAGGTGTATACATACTGACTCTCCAAATTCCATTCCTACTTACACAGGAATGGTTTTAGCTTTATAAAAAATGTGATTAATTTAGATTGTTCTCTCTGCTTTTAACATTATTATTTTCAGTATAAATCTTTGGTAAGGTCACCAGGTGCCCCAGTTTCATAAGTGCCCTATTTTCATAATGACAGTCATGGAGAAATTAAGGTGCTCTAGTTTTTAAAACTGTTGGAAAATCTTCTGCTACCTTGGATGGATAATTATTAAGCCTTTTTGAAAGAGAAAAAGGATTTTCACAGGAAAGAGAGGTGTTTTAAGGTGACAGCAAAGCAAAATAGTAGTTTTGGTTTTCTGTTGAAAGTGCATCAAACTCTCCTTGATCATTTACTCTTATGTTTTCCTGCCATGCCAGGTTGCTCATATTCATATACATTTCAACCAAAATTCAGATTTAAATGAACAGTAATTTTATTCACTTTCAAGATAGATAGTTACAGCTGTCAAGAAAGCTATCAGGTTTTATTGCACCTGAATTTTTCCCTAATACTACTGTAGAAACTGAAACCAGAACACTGTTCCAATGCATCTTTTCATTTGCAATGAAAATATGTTTGCTTTTTTTTTTTTTCAAACTAGTATTTAACTTATATCACACTTACAAGCTGAGACAAACTGTTGCTTGTTCTTTCCTGGTTTCATCTAACAGGTGAGTGAATCTGAAGCAGAGAGTGAATGGTGCTGAGTTATTAATGGTGTCAGCCCCATTTTCCATAGCTAGTTCTGGGTCTGACTGCTGAAAGTCCCACCCCCAGAGGTGGACTTTCAGTACCTTCCTGTCCATGGTCAAATTCATAAAAATTAAAGTCAAAAGCATGTGAAGAAGAAAAAAAGAGTTAAGAATATGAAAGCCAGAAAAAGGCTGTCTGTTTTGGAAACAGCAACAAGCTCTACTTGGTCATGGATGGATTTACATACCTTTTTAGAACTGCCATGCTTATGTTTAGATGTCTTCATCAGAGCTCTGAAGCAAAGCATCTGAGCCAAGCAAAGAGCCTAACATTTGGCATTCAAAAAATTCAAGTATCCTTGAAACTATATACAACAGCAAACCTCATTCCTCTCTTTGCCCCTTTTTTTTTCTTTAGTATTTGTTTAACACTTTTCTTAACAGTCAATGACAATAATTATTACTTTTGTGGATTCCTCATTGAATGCCTTAAGTCAGTTTTTTCAAGTTGGTATGCTCTCCACATCTCCAATTACATCAAAGTAATAAAGCAAAATGCAGTTCCATTCTGCCTAACCCATGCTTTCATATCACTCTTCATCAAGTCAAAGCCCAATGGCAAAACCAAAATGGACCAAAACTTGCCATTCCTTTTATTTTTTTTTTTGAGAACACACCAATGATAATCTGTTAAATAACAGTGATGATGTTGAAATGTATAATAAACTATAAATCCATGATTAAATGAAACAACATGGCTTCAGTATGTTTCGTTTGTTCACCTTATTTCTTAATTTCAGCCTCCAACTGGTCCTGCATGTCTGTTCTTCAGAACATTAAATGCTTTCTAAAGGGAATTTGATTAGATCCTACCCCTTGCAAGACAGCTCCTTGTGCACGTCCAGGAGTCCTGCAAGCAGATTATAAGCTCTATAAACATGTTTCCTCAACTGGAATAGAAAAAAAACCAAACAACCAGATTGCCTCATAGCTCTTGCTTTGAAAGGGAGCAGCAGCATGCTTCTAGCTGCCAGTGCTCTCTGCACGGGCTGCATCTTTAAAATCTTTTACCCTCCTAATGCGGGTAGGGAAACCAAACCTAAGAGATAAAAATCTCACAATAACTGCACAAAATTTAGTTCCCTAATGCAGTTTAATATTATTAAAATAATAAGCATCACACTGTGCTCAACAGCAGCACTTCAACTGTATGGAAAACAAAACATGCCTCCAATGCAAAACATTTAAATTTAAAACTGCAACAGCAAGTCTAGGACAGCACTGCCGTGAAGGTTAGACTGCTGTCAGTCTAAGTGTGTCAGTAAAGATGAGGAAAGTTTACTGACATGGCCAAAGTCTGTCCAAAAATACAGTTCATGCCTTCCTCCAGAGAAAAACCATATGATGGAAAGGTCAGTTCCACCACTGAACATGAGTCTTCAACCAAGTTCTAAATCCTGAGTTTTTCATGACACAACTCCCTAGATCCTTGCCCAAGTACCAACATGGCCACAGCCTCTGGCTCCTCTACGGCAGCAGCTGTCCCCCAGGCCAGAGGTCTGGGGCTGCTGGGAGAGCCTCACAACAACCAGACCAGCAGGGAGCAGTTTTCAGATGGTACAAGTATTGGGAAGTATGATGAAAGGAGAAACAGCAAAACAGCAGCAGTGTCATGGCTCAGTATAAACACACTCATAGGGTGTTTGCACCTTGAACACTTAATAGAGATCTTAGGTCCTCATCTAGTAAAGTAGAAGTGGGAAAGATCCACTGACGGCAATGACAATGGCCAGAGAAGGGAAATGGTGTTATAAATGAAGAATAACTACATGTAAGAACCCACCAGGTGGGAAATGGAGGAACACAGTGCAGGTAATACGCTGGCTGACATCATTGTCAACAGGAAATGGATTTTCCTCATCTTCTTCAGTGCAAGAGGGACTTTGTGAATAAATTGTATATTTAAAGCATCAACAACAAAAAAAGGAGACTCTTTTTCACATCTTGCACGATGGATTTTACAACTGGATATGGTGGAGTTAAAAGTTTGCATGATGTCAGGAAACAGTTAGACAAACCAAGGGGACAAAAACTGCATTAGTGACTCCCGAAGGAAAAGACTCTATCCCTGCCCAGGAGGTCTCTGAGCCACAGTTTGCAGAGACTGGAAGAGCATTATGAGGAAGTATTGCTGAGCATGTCAATATTCTTAGATAATTATTATTGATATTTTTTATACTGCTAATATGTTTCTAGCCCTTCCAGGCATGCTAAAGGACAGACGGCTAGACAGACTTTTCTTGGTCTAACTCTTCTTGATATTTTATTTTGAGTACATTAGAAATGGAACTGGAAAAATGTAAAAGGGAAACTGATAGTTTAAAATATGTGGAAGATACAAGGGCAGATTTTTGTTGTTGTTGTTGTTTAAAGTACAGCCCACCATGGCTCTTGTGAAACTGATTTTGATGGTTTCAATCATCTCGGGGGCAGCAAAACTATACAACTCTTTTGCAGCCAGTAAGTGCTGTACGTAATTTTCCCTGGATGATTGTCTCTCTGGAACATCCATGATTGCTTTTGACAATTCATTGGTCTCTTTGGGAACAGAAACAATTTCTGACATACTAAGCTGTGTCTAATAAAAGGGCTCTCATGATTTTCTATCATATGTCAATTCTGACTTCTCTGGCAAACAGAGAATCCTTTGATTAACAGCAAAACCATCCATAATGCATGGAATGCACTGTGGTACATACCATGAAATACTTGTTCTATAAAGTCACCATGAATAATACTATTTCATCAAATGACTTTGGTCTCTCTGGTTACAGAAAAGTAATATATGTCATGTTAAAAAATCAAATGTGCCCACTGTCGTCAGGATATCATTGTGTTATAAAGGCAAGTAGGGTTTGCAGCACACACATCAGACCTGTACTGACAATTGAATTCCAGCTATCTTCTGTTGGTCATTTTGAGAATGGGGGCATACATTTTAAATGTCTGAGTTTTACTTGAACTTAAGCAGAAATCTATTTTCTGTACCAGAATTTATTCCTCTGATTTATGGCATGGATTCAGGCCTCTGAGCCTTTCAAAACACCAGAATGTACTCTATGTTGCACTTCAAATTATATAACTACATTGCCTGTAGCTGCATAAGCTTGGAGTTGATTTTATAAATTTTCTTGCTTTCTATAATAGGAATGGGAAGGTTAATGGCAGTTAACAAAGAAATAGTTCAAGTTACTGCATTTCTGAACTGAAGTAATCTATACCTGGCCACACAATGGTCTTTACACAGTCAATAACTTTTATGACAGCAGCTGTCTGTTGAATCTGGAAGAAGGGAGCAGAGTATATTTGCCTGTAATTATCATTGAGCAGTACATTAAATAGAATTTCTGGTTACTATTGTTCCACTCTCATCCAGGAACATCAGTCTCCATTTTTATGTGAAAATGTTGCTGACGGAATTATATGCACCAAATAGTATGCCCTTGATGTAATGTGAATTGATTTTCCCCCATTTACGAAAAATGAAGTCTAATATAGAAAAGGGAACTAAACCAATTTCATCCGTTGATGAACATTTTTGGGTGTTTTTTCCTTGGAAAAGTTATGCTCATTTCGACAGAAGGCAAGAGATATGCAGAAAGCAACTGATAGTCTGGAAAAAAATGCATGTGTTTGTTTGGGTTTTTTTCAGAGACTAGTTCTGTACCTTTGTTGGGATTTTTGTTTTTGTTTTTGTTTTGTTTTTGTTTTGTTTGCTTGTTTTTTTACTACTCTTATAAGTAAAACCTTCTGGAGAAGAAGCAATAAGTAATTTATTTGTGCCCAGGTTAAAGAAAACACTTGTGTGAAAAAATAAATAGAACTTACAATCTCTCCTTGAGTTGCAAATTGCATTTTGCTTTTGCTGATCATACTTTAGGAAGACACATTGTCACTAGCTGTAGTAAACTCCCTCATTTCTAAAGTACTTCTTATTTTAATCATTAAGTGTACTTATATCAGAAATAAAGTAGAGGGGAAGAGGAAGGAATACTATGACCTTACTTTTACAGTCATTTTGCAGATTAGAGGTATTTGAGCTTCTGAGTTCTGAAACACTTTCAAAAAAATAATTTTTCACTCCGTAAAAATATACTTGAGAGTAAATATCTAGAACAAAGATTGCCTGAACTTCTGCTGGAGCATAAACAAAATAGCCGTCTTCAAAAATTAAATCAACTTTTGCTTCGGTGAATTGGAATTCATTGTTAATCTCAGTGGGATCTGGTCTGCAAACATAACCTTTGTGAATGTGATATTGTGCTTCTTGAAGACAGGGATGTTTGGCATACTTGGAAATTTTTCTGACATGCACGTATTTGTCTGTTTTATTTATCTTGCTCCTGGTGTCTGTTCGAATTCTTGCTCATGATTTTTTGGTACATGGTGTGACCTGTACTTGACAACCCCTAGCAAATTATTGTCTCACATTTTAATGAAGTACACCATTTATAGGAAGAGATGGACAGAGCCACAAGGAAGAAGAAGGCTGTGTGGAGAGCAGACTGGTGGTGTGACTGTGCCCCTGTCATAAACCAATGGAAGCACACAGGAGCAGACAACCTTTGGAGCTGAGATGATGAGGGGCATTGTGCTGGATGTGGACCTGGGCAGTGAGGGAACAAGGAATGACATTCAATAATTCATCAGTCATCAGACAGAGCAGAGACAGAGGCTGTGTGGCAAATCTGTATGATCCAGCATCTTCCATTGCTAAGAAAGAAATAAGGGTCTTTCATGGTCTTGCTGTAAAATGTCATCAAAATGTGACATTTTCCCCGTGGTACACCTCTGAAAAGTTGAGGTGCCTGCCCCGGCCCCCCACAACAGCTGTTTTCTTCTTAAACAGAATCTTTGGGAGTGTCTCACTTCTGCAGCAGAATTACAACATTCATACAACAGTGGTGGTCAGCAGAAGATCTTCACACCAAGAGCATGCTTTTAAACCATGCTTTTAAAACAGAGAAGCACTGCTTAGGCTCTGAATAAAAAATGCTTAAAATTCACAACCCTATGGACTGAGTCTCAGAGTGAGGGAAGAGCTATTTTAGTGCCTCAAAAACACCATATATATTCTAAAGGTATTTAAAATCTCTTAAAATATTAGCTTTTTCCAATGAAAGGTCCATGTTTCCTGCTTGAAGTTTGCCTGTAAGAAACTGCCCTTCAAACAGCTTTCAGGACATGTTATCTCAATGTTATTCACCAGGGCTTCATATGGATTGCACCTGGCAGGTGTCCCAGGAAAGGTCTTGGGTCTGAAGTGAATGACCCTGCAAGAGATCCCTAAGTTTTCAATACCCTGTAAGAAAAGTGTAACCTGAATTTTAACCTTAATGTTGGATTTTATATAAGTAAACTTTGAATTAAAACATAACTCTTCATAGGATTAATTCTTTAAAGAAAATTACACCAAATTAAACAGATATGAAGAAATAAATATTAAAACAAATTCCCACTTAAATGTATATTTATCTATAGAGAGAAAGAGAGATGCCTTTCACATATGTGCATAACAAATCTGTACAATCTTTACCTGTGAATATTCACATGTACCTATACACATGCATATACATGTTTGTGTCTATATATCTGAAACAATTTATTTCTACTTCTTTTCACCTAGAAGGTTTAACTTAAGTACATTGTCCTAGTATCAGCTAAGGAAAGTTGACAGCAGCTTCCACTTTGCTGGAAGTTGAGAGATGCCTGATGAACCTTTGTGGCCTCTGATGGGATGAGGCATTAGCAGCTCTTTGTGTTGCCAGCTTTCCTCTCATGGCTGGAAGTGGTTCTGGTTCTTAGTGAACAAGTTCTGTGCAGCAGCCATGACAGGGATGTTAGGAGGATGTCTTGTTTTTCATCGCACAGACAACTGAAGACAGGGGGTGAACTCCTCCTGTAAAGGAGCTCATCCTCATCATCTGGCCATCTCAGTGGTAAAGACACATGGATTACTGAGGAATACTGCACGTACACAGTATTTAAAGGTTATTTTACCGTTAAATGAAGTTTTAGTGGATGATTTGAGTTACAACCCTCTGTAGTAAGGTTTTATAGACATGCTATTTGTTTTGGTTTGAAGTATGTAAAGTGAGTAGGTAGCTGCTGGAATTTAGACATAACAGATTGTTTTCTGCCTTCTTTGATGTTGATGTCCTGTACAGACCTCTAACTAGCTATCAAATATTTGCCTATTTGCCAGTGGATTCTGCACAAAACTCTAAATGTTTCTTAATGATGCACTTGTCTACCTGTTTATCATATTTCTAAAGCCTCTGTCATTCCCCTGAAGTACAGTTTTCAACATTAAGATTGAAGAACAAGAGAACTGAAAGTAAGTGGGTGGCAAGGCTGGCTTCCTGACATGCTGCACTGCCAGCAAGAATGCATTACCTTAGGGAAAATAGTACTAGGATGCTATGGTCAATAGAAATACCTGGAAAGCAATAGCATATCAGTACCCATTCATTTTAGACATGTTTCATCACAGATGGTACTAGTTATTGCTTTCAGCAGCAAAACCACAGACATTTTGTAATAGAGTATTTTTAACACTGCATGTTACAGATAAACCTATAAAGCCTGAAATCTGCTAATGGAGTTTATATCCTGATTTTCCTTGATGTTGTGGCTCAGTGAGAACACAACTAGTTGTGATCCTTTTACTCAAGTTTTTTCTCCACTTTTTTTTTGCTATAGTAACAAAACAAATGCAACAGCTGGAAGAATAATTATATCTCAAAATAGTGCATTTAATAAAGGCAAAGAAGTGGAATTAGCTTCTGGAGAAGACCTATTTAAATCATGGCAATATAAGGAACTGAAGGATTTTCCATCTCTGTCTCTCTGACAATTTCAGATGGTGAACTGAGAATCAGGTTGTTGAATCAGGTGGTGAACTGAGATACTGACCTGTAACCCACTGTCCCAGTTAAATGTAGTAAAGCAGAATGCTTAGGATCCAGCTACACTAGACACCTCCTGAGGCCCCTTCCAGCCTGAATTATCCCACAGGGAGAGGAAGGCCATGTCAGGACCTTGCTGCCACGCAAACAAACATGGGTTATGCACATGTGCAGCAAGGACAAGGGTGACTGTCATGGAGCACAGCTCTGTCCTGCAGTGTGAATAGGAGCTGCTTTGACTTAAGAAGAAAAAAACTCATAATCAAAGATTCATTAGGTAGCTGTTACCTTTGTTTTAAAATAATATTACAATGTCACTCACTATTATAATTATGATTACTTTGACATTCTCTAGACCCAAATCTCAGTATTTTGAAATGAAAACAGCTTCCCAAATTATGCTTACAAATATTCCTACAGGAGTCTTTGAAGTGTCTGTTACTTGGTTCCTGAATTAAAAAAAATCAGAAAAATAGAAATTCTAAGAGTCTCTCTTCAGTGTCTTGGCAATGTTCCTTTTAATACCTCTACACCCTCTATAAAAATGGAAATGGCACTGTTGGCATTAAAGCTGTTTCTTTATCTCAGAGTAGTGTAGGGAAAGAGAGACCAATAAGCCTTGAAAAGAGTTTTGCAATTGTTTGTAACAAATGCAGGAAATGTCAGGGGAATGGAAGTTGTTCTGCTATGTGCCTTAATACCAAAGTCCTCTTTATCCATAACCTTTTCCTTGCAATTAGTAATTAGCAGTTTATTATGCTAAGAACGAATTTCTTCTTTCTGACTTTTAACCAGCCTAATTAAACCCAGTCATTAATGTAAAGACTGTGTATGAAAGAGACATTTTATACCTGATCAAACAATTATTTTGGAAGGTATAACTATAACTTATAACTATTCAGTATATTTTTCAGTTGATTGGAGATGTGACAATGGCACAGAGTATTAACAAAATAATGGAGATGAATGACTATGAAATTTAAAATTATATTTCTGCTCTGTTGCTTCAATGAAAACTATGTAAAAAAGCTGTCTTGCAATGATGACAGGAAATATTTGTAAAATTAGCATGCAATTTTCGTTGCTTGCAATGAAGGTCTTACGTTTTTAATGGAAAAACTGTAGTAGACTACTAGTAGAATCTTTTTGTACTTATTCCTGTGTAACATTAGTTTAAGTCTTATGTCTGTTAGTTTTATGGCCATTGAATAAATAATTCATTCTATAATAGACTGAAT
>VZTT01001044.1:24645-38778 GCA_013400855.1 Buphagus erythrorhynchus
TAAAAGACAGACAGTAATTTCTAGTAACAAAAATTATCTAGAACACCTGTCTTCATAAGAAAAAAAAAGTTTCAGCACTTGTTACTGCTGTACCTGCTAAACTGAGTGAGACTTACTCCAAAGACTAAAGTCTCAGGAGTTTGCAGTGTCACAGTGGTTAAAAGCTTCAGAGTTGAATGCAAACATTCTCATTCTTCATCACTCTTAATCACTTTCTCATTTCCAGCTCTGCTGAGTAACACAGTGAACGTTCCCAACGTCGTATTGGGAGCTTTCCAGTCTCCAGCAGATCAGCTAATACTGTTTGGATTCCAGCATTTATAAAACTAATTAATAAAATTAGGGAGATATTTCCATGATTTATGTAATTTTAAATATTGTTTTAGGCTTAGATTTTGGAACATTAGACTGCTGATGCAGATAGTAAGTTTTATACTTGCTTGTCATGAGAGAAACGCCACCAACAACTTAGTGTTCAAATATGCTGAAAATCTAGTAGGCATTTTTATCTGTTCATATAGTAATAAGTTTATAGATGACAACAACATTTCTTTTACATGGGATAATTCCAGCAACATTTATGTGTCCCTTCTGACAGACTTCTTAGCTTCCATTATTAAAAGAAGGATTGCCTTCAAAGACCATGCTTTCTAATTTGCTGAAAGGATGTTAGATGAAGATTTTACCACGGGGAGATTAAGAAACAGTTGTTTTGCAGGGTAAGCCAAATGAAAGGACATGTTGCATCTTTGCATCTGAATGCCTGATTCAACACCCAAATCCTGTTTCTTCTCCTACTTGTGATCTGAAAATTTGTGTGGCTTCAGTCCAGGCATGAAAACCTTTTTTTTTCTTGTTTTTTTTTCTTTTCTGTTCTAATAATTCAATCCCTACTAATTTGGTTGCCTATAAATAATCCGTAAAGAGAGCAAAAAAAGCAGTGCTGGTAGGTGCATATGATCCTGACAGAAATAGATTACAGACCCAACCATTACTCCAAAAAAAAAGAATTAGATGCATATCACTTATTTTTATTGATAATTTTAAAATACACTGTGAATTTATGTAAGATGGAGGTATAAATAAGCATGCCTTAATGCAGTAGTTTTCAGCATTCTCAAATCAATTTGATAAATATTTCAAAATATTAGAACAAAAATAAATCAATGGTGTAAAAGCAGTGCATTAAAAATCATTCTACATGTACATTCCTTATTAAGGAACAAAACAGCTTTATGATGTATGTTTCTGTGAGTAAATTTTACTGAGTTATAGTACATTAGCAGACATTTCTCAAAGGCATGTTCTAAAATCTTGAACTTGGCTATATATAGTGCATTTGAAGATGTGTACTGAATTTGGAGAAGAAAGTATGTAAAATGTGCATTCTAGTTAAAATTCAACGTTTATTATTTCATTGCTGCAACATCCTTGGGTTTTACTGTCACTTTTCAGACAAATGCAGGGAGACATTTGCCTACTCAAAGCACTGGTAGAAAGTCTATGGCCATGATCCTGCCACTGACAGCACACAGGAGGAAAGTTGCCTCTAAATGGAGTGTCCATGAAGACAAAGGGTAGTTTGAGGATGAATCAATCAGTTCATGAGCTTTCATTTGAAGTGCTGTAAGCCTTAGACCTTAGCTTTGCTCCTCCTGATCTCTCACTGTTACCTTCAAAGGCTGCAGGATGAACCTACATTCACACAGAGTACATATAAAGATATAGAGGTGAGATATAGATAAAACACAGAGGAAGGGTTCAGCACACTCTGTAAGCTCTCACCAGAGCCAGACATAATAGAGCATTATTGGTAAGGAAGCAAAGAGTGAAGAATTATGGCCGAGAGATGGACTGAGAAGGGAATTTTGTTCTCATGGGAAATCTGTTTGGAATGATGTTTCTTTTCTAAATTTGAACAAAAGTTGAAATTCTAAATTTTTCAAGGACCAAGAGGAAATTCAATAGGATCTCAGTCCCAAAAACTGAAATTTCCTTCTCTCAATAGGATAAAATTTATTATATAGAAAAAAAACCTGCATGTAAATGCCTTTTAATGTACATTAATATGCATTATAATCATATAAATAATAAGCTTAATGCAATTCTTATTTTTAGTTTTATCGAGGAAACATTGTAAACCAGGATATTGATCCTGATAGATTTCTGTTTCAATGAACA
This sequence comes from Buphagus erythrorhynchus, assembly GCA_013400855.1. Taxonomy (NCBI): domain Eukaryota; kingdom Metazoa; phylum Chordata; class Aves; order Passeriformes; family Sturnidae; genus Buphagus; species Buphagus erythrorhynchus. The sequence goes on from VZTT01001044.1 coordinate 26,827, forward strand.
GCTGTTTTTTTCTCATCAGTAGAGTTACAATAGTTCTAGGTTCCTTAATCAATCACTGGAGATCTTCTGAGTACATAAGGAAAAGAAAGTAAGACATCTTCATCTCCTTCACCTCCTCTATATTTGACCATAAGATCTGAATCCATACAGACTGGCCAAAGTTGGGCTTGACTGTGCTGGGAGCCAATCCAGCCCGGACACCAGCCCAGCCTGGAAATCTCTGGGACAGAGTGCAGGGGTGCCCCCTGTGAGCACAAGAGAAACTGGAATGTGAAGTGCTCTTTCATGAAGCACATGGCTTGTAAAAATCCTTTCTTAGCAACTGTGATAATGTAACCAAAACTGATCCAGCAAAACAGCCAAATGCTGCTTTATTTTTAACTCTGGTGTTACTCCTGGATCTCTCAATGCCAGTTCCATGCTCTCCCTGCAGTCACTGCTCCCATAGAGGAGGCATCGCTGCTGGTACAGCCAGAATTAATGCTCAAGAGCACTTCCAGCTGGCTCAGGTTATTGTAGGAGTTTGGGGAGACCTGCTGTTAGCTTTAGAGCATAGGGCTTACTAGGTGCACCTGCAGCCAGTGATTCCACTCAGGCTGGAATTGAGGTTTGGAAACCAATCTTATAACTTCCCTGCCTATTGCACCTATAGAAACTACAGAAACTATTCATAGTACTTAGGCTCTGATTCTCATGTGAAACAAAAACAAAACAGGACCCCAGAGCACTCTTCAATCAGTGCTCAGACACCAGGACCAAACTGGTCTCTATTAGAGTTAATCCAAAGAGTTCTTGAAATGCAGATAAGTTTGGATGTCAGGTCTTCAGTTGCAACTAATGCTCTGGAAATTGGTTCCTATTATACCACAATACTTTCTGCTGGATGCAAGGCTCTCTCAGCAGATCTAGCATGGCAAGGGATAAGACCTACTCACATTACAAATCTACCACAAGGTTTGTGATGGAAATAGGTACCAAATAATTTGTGTAATTGTTAAGATCTGATTAGTGAAAGATTTTTATGTCAGAATTAAGGTTCAATCAAGATCATATGCCAAAGTCAATAATAAAGATTTTATTTAACAAGGAATGTGAGGCAGAGACATAGAATGACATAGACAAGAGAAAGATATTGACAAGAAATAGACAAGAGAGGAGAGACAGAGAGGGAACAAGAAGAAGATGGTCACCACACATGGATCCAGAGGCATCCCTTTGCTCCTTCTTTACACTCGGGTTTTCAGTTGTGGGGGGTTGCATTGTTCAAAACTTTTCACTATTTATACATCTCAGCAAACACAGGAATTAAGGTTCACTGGATACACAGATCTTTTATACAATTGTTTAAATGATTCCCTCTCTTCTAATGGTCATTATTCTGTATGTTCACTCTTTCTCTTCTTTTGAGTCTGTGGGTTTCTTGGATTGATGGGCTGTGAATCCATCATCACAATCTCCTCCTGCCAGAATTACCTTTTACCCATCAGAGCTGATTTCAGCACAGTTTCAGAGTTGGCTTTCCTCGTGGTCCATAAATTCTGCATTCTTTGTGTCCATTATCAGTGATAGATTCTGCTCCCCAAGCTTTGTTAACCCTCCCCAAGGTCTGAGACAACACCTGGACAATAGTACCACCTATTCTTATCTCAAGTTCCCACAGTGGTGGCTTCTCTTACAGTCCAAGTTCCCGGTATCCACAGAGGATCCATATTCAGGGGTGCTTTGGTGGCATTGGTGGTCACAGATGCCATCTGTTCCATAACTTGGGGTGATCTTTGTTTGACTTATATATACATATAAGTAACTGCTTCTTTACATTGTTTGCCACAGTGGGAATTTTTGTCTGGATGCATTAACCAGGATGAGCTAACCAGATCTTGCCTTCACCAGGCTTTGGGTTAGCATCATCCTATTGTTCCGTTCTGTGCTTATCTCATGGCAAAGTCCTCCTGTCACCATAAGAGTGTTTAAGACAGGCAACTGTGCTCCTTAAATCCTTACAGTAATAGAAATTGCTATGCCAGTTTGCTAACAGTGATTCTCCTCAGCAGTGTTCTCTGCATAACAATTCTAAAACCAGGACCCTTGGGAAACAGGGCACAAGAACAGACTCCATGACAACATGTGGCTTTTGAAATGACAGTTACAAACTTATTATGAGAAATTTGCAAAAGTGTTACATTGTTCCTTTGTTCTCAATGTCTGGCACTTTTTTCCTAGGGATAAAAGCTTTTCCAATTTTTTTTTTTTGGTGCTAAAATTAGGTATTAAGTTAATATCTTTGGCATTGCCTCTATCCTAATTGTAAGATTTACACCATTTCCTGGTACTAATAGAGTGTTCAACACATGCCTGGGAGGTTCAGTAATAGGTATGTCCTTGACAGATCTCAAGTTAGTATAGTTCTTTTGCAAGAAATCTGAGGGAAAAAAAATCATATTTGCATATTTCTTGCATGAAAAAAGTTTATTGAATGTTAAATATATATGGAAATAACTTCTAATTATTTGTGTTTAAAAGTAGAATTGTAAGCAAAACTCTAAGTCTTGGACATTATATTTTCTCCCTCTCTAGATTTTCTTGTTCTTCTGAATTGATACTCCCTATTCTGACTAATGTGCTTCTCATTTCATGCATACTCTGTAAATTAAAACAGATTTTATACCTGTGTAACTGTTATCTTGCCATTGTTTTTAAGGATTCCATTTGTAATCCCATTTGCTGTCTAAGAACTTTCAGAGGTGCTGGTGCATGAACTGGAAAAAAACACAGCAGAGCTGTTGAAATCTGAGAGGAGTTTGAGGGGAGAGATGATAAAATCCTTTTTTCTTTGTGCACACAGAAAGTAGGATATGGAAATTGGTAGCACCTTGAAGGTGGAAAGCCACTATCTCATTTAACAGAGCCCAATTTTACAGTAGAAATATAATTCCATCGCTGCAATTGTGGAAACAAATGTGTCCTTGATAATGATTCCAATGTAATCACCAAGATATATAATTCCAGATAATTTTATCTGTATGACCTTGGAATTACAAGGCACAGCCACAGAGATGTGGAGTGGGGTTCCTGAGACACTCACCCAGAATCACTGCATTCAAGGTAGGAATGGAGGCACTTTCAGAAGATGATATGCAGGTAGGTATGTGCAATGGATAAAGAAATTGCTCTCCAAAAATATTTAGGGGTGACCAAGTAGCTCATACATGTGTGCATAGGCTGCAAATGACAGCAGATAATGAGAAAAGAACCATCTCTAAAACCATGATCCTCACTTGAATTTTATTGCCCACTCAATTCAGCTTGTGTGAGAAGAGGCAGTACAACTGACTATTTAACTTTTGACATAGTTAAAACATAGTTGATAAATTCCTTAACATAGTGTTAGGGAAGAGTGTTTTGTAGGCCTAGGTTAAGTTTATTTGAAACAAAAATAAGTTCTTCAGGTTGGTTTAGTTTTTTGTTTGTTATTAAACGTATTTTGAAGGACCTTTTATTAATTTATTATTATAAGTTTCATACGTAACTCAAAAGTTCAATTTGAAATAAATCACTACGGGGTCTGGAGGAAAAAAAAAAAAATGTGATGCATGAAGAAGCTCCAGAATAGGAAAACACACTGTTCACTCTAAATGACTTTTGGTCTGAGACAGGTTTGTGTCCTGGCAGAAACCAACTTTACCAGATCATCTGGTACAGACATGAAATAAGAAAACTAAGGAAGCAAGTACTTCTCTCTCCCAAAAAATAAGATGTATTTGAAAGAAAAGCAGTCCTTTTCCATGTGCAATGGAACTAATTAATTAATTTCTGCATCTGACAAAGCAAGCTGGCTATAGGAGGGACAAAGAGCGAAACACTTCTAAGCCATAGATAAATGAGAAAGCTCAGAGCAAGAGGATCAGGAAAATGAGTGAACAAACTCCAAAAAATATTTAGTTATGAATAAGAAGAGACCAAGTTCAATTTAGAGATAATGATGATGACTATGATGATTATTATTTTGTCTGTTCCCTGTTTGAACAACACTTTTCTATTAAAAATCTCTCTCTTGTGTTTACAGCACTTTATATCCACTGTTGTGTCTACCAGAACAAGCAGCCTCCAAATCAGCCTAGACTGAGGTGAGAGACATAGAAAGGAGTATTGCCAACCCAGTGGTCTATAGTGGTGTGGGTGTATGGCTTTGGGAGAAGCCCAAGACAAACAGAGCCTTACCAGAAGACTTTGCAAGCACAGCAAGGCAAAGTTAAAGTTTTGATGTATGCATCATCTGTATGGAGGTTAAAGACCCATATGGAGATTAAAAGGCCCATAGGGCTACAACGAGAGTTTATTCAGCTTTGTGATGCCCAGAGAGATTTCAACAACAAGTAAAGAAGTGTGGGTGGAAGAGACAGAAAACACATTTGATAAATATCCCTTACATAACGACTTCCTGCAGGTTTCCACAGGTATAGAAAGGAATGAACATACAGAGAGTAGAATAAAATATATGTTGACAGTTGATGGTTCACTTTAACAGAAACCTGCATAGAGTCATCAAAAATAAATGTATCTAATGACAAATCATACTCTGAAGAACACATATTACTCCAGGAAATTACTGTAACCTGCTGCAAGAATTTTTTACTTTTTCAGTGCTGCGTACTGGTGTCTGCAGAGAAGAAGGTGAAGGCACCTGAGGAATGAGAGCTCTGGTGGAGCTCTTTACTGATGGAGAAGAATAGCTCCCTGTTGGCCACCCTTCCAGTTTCAGACTGAAAAGTGCACAGCAAAGCACAAAAGGAAGAAACAGTAAACAAAGAAATAAAACCACAGCACTCCTCTCTTTTCCATACAACCCCCTGCTAGGTACTTTCTCAAAACATGCATACACTGCTTTATTTAGTACTATATTACTCATGCAAAAGCTCCATTTCTCCATAGGGTCAATACCCAACTGCTCTGTGCCTGGCAAAGCAAGTCATTTATTAATTAGAGCTGCCCTGCAGTCTGTCACTCCTGTTCCAGTACACTTTGTTTGTGCCATTCTCCAGCTGGTACAGCAATGACATCACTTACTTTCAAAGATGATTTTAAAATGTGAGGAGAAAATGTGAAAAACAACAGAGTTAATCATGTTTTAAGCAAACTTCTGAAATATTTTCCTGTGTTACATCTCCTGTAAGAAAGGGACAGCTCTGTACATGTCTCCTGGGATTTTTCTATTTAAAATTGCAAACACTAAATTTCATTGTTCAAAATGTTGTAATACATTTGTTTGCCAAATAGTATTGCTAATAATAATATGGTTCACATTTGGCTTTCATCTTCTGGTCCGAAAACACTTTCCTAAAGAAGTCTGCTCCACCACCCTCATTTCTATGTTTCTGTTTCCCCTCAACCACTTTTTCATAAGATGCTCAGTAAAAAGTGTGTGGATAGGAGCAGCAGCATTGTACAATTCTCTGCCTCAGTGATTGTTTCAGCCCTCGTCTTTGATCACTCAAGGGAAGCAACCTAGTGCCTACAGCACACCACACAGCCCCATCTGCCTTCACTGGCAGGGAATCAGATGTGTGAGGTCGTCCTGTGGCACTGTCATCTTTCAGCAGAACTGCTTTGTGCAGTCTGCTTTCTGAAGAGTTTTCATTTCACTATCTCCCAAGCTACCGATAGCATCTTGTGACTGAAATCTGTCATTTTTATGTGAACAGTATATCTCACTGAAGCCTCATCTTACCAGACCTCTGATACAGTGTGTAATACACATTAAAGGAGCATTTTCAAGACATCCCAAGAGATTACAATGAGAAGGCTAAGGCCATTGATGGGTCTCTACTGTACTTTTTTTACTAAAAGGAAGTTAAAAGGATATATTTTTTCTCTTTTTCCATTTCTGTTATAGTCACTGTCTGTGTAGTGCTTGCTCTCCAAGAAGAAAACCTTAATGACATGACAGAGAATGCTGAAGAGAGTAGAGGCCCTTCCCTGTGTTCTGGTCATCTTTCACCAAACCTCGCATTCTTAGACCCATGTTAAAAAAAAAAAATAAAAAAATCAGCACTTGTCCAGCATATAGAGATGTAGATCTTCCTCTTTCATAGATTTCCATAGATATGCCTTCTTCTTTCAGAGCTTTCCTTTTGGACAAGAATGTGTTAATGAGTGTGTAGGGAATGATGTTCTATGATTACTACTTAGGGTTAGAAGTACAGATTTAAAATGTCAGGCAGTTTTCTGATACTTGGACCCACATTTCACCTCACAGAACAGAGCCAGACTGTCTCTGCCACATGGGCCAGGCCTGTGGAGGCCAACCAGCAGGAGACACTAGACATGCTCATAGTAAGAAGGCTGACAGGCTCCAATGTCTCCGTTTGTCAAAACAGGATCCAGAGGAAATCTTTCCTAAATCTGTTTCTCTTTATTCAGCAAATCAATGGGCAGACAGCCTGTATTGGGTTTGTGTGACCTCGTTTTGGTAGTGAGAGGGGCTGCAGGGGTGGCTTCTGCAAGAAGCTTCCAGAAGCTTCCCCCACATCTAGCAGTGCCAATGCCAGCTGGCTCCATGATGGACCTGCTTCTGGCCAAGACCTATCCCATCAGGAATGATAGTAATGCCTCTGTGATAACGTTTTTAAAAAGGAAAAAAATGTTATTGATAAGATGCAGTTGCTCTCAAAGACGAGTGAGAATGTGTGAAAGGAACAACTCTGCAGACACAAAGGTCAGTGAAGAAAGGGCAGGAGGTGCTCCAGGCACCAGGGGTGAGATTCCCCTTCAGCCTCTGGTGCAGCCCATGGAGGAGCACAAGGATGCAGAGATCCACCTGCAGGTCATGGAGGAGACCCACACCAGAGCAGGTGGATTTCTGAAAGAGGGCTGTGAGCCCATGGGAAACCTGTGCTGGAGAAGACTCCTGGCAGTGATCTGTGGGCTCTTGGAGAGAGGAGCCCATGCTGGAGCAGGTTTCCTGGTAGGACCTGTGACCCTGTGGGGTACCCACTCTGGAGCAGGCTGCTCCTGCAGGACAGCACCCCCTGAAGAAGTGACCCGTGTTGCAGCAGCTCCTGAAGGACAGCTGCCCATGCGGGGGGCTCATGTTACAGAGCCCATGGAGGCCTGCCTGCCATGGGAAGGACCTCCTGGTGGAGCAGGGGAAGGACTCCTCTCAGGGTCTGGAAATATCCCCTGCACTATTTAAACTGCTAGCTCATGCTTTCTCTGTGTATCCTCTCTGTCACATTGTTTTTTTACCTGCTTATTGTATTGCATAGTAATTCATAGCATTTGTATGAAAACATTATTTTTCTGAGGAGAAACACTCTTTCCCACCTCTGTGAAAGGACTGGCACCACTCTGAACTTGCAAAATTACTCTTTTCTAAAAACTAACCTATATGACATTAAAATTGTAGTACCCAGACAGCAGACTGTGTACCATCAGATTTAAAATAAATTAAGTGAGAAGAGAAACCAGGGTGGAAAATCAAGGTGGTCAGTTGTCACAGCTAGAGCCAAGCTGCATATAGTTCCAGTCTGATTTTTGTAAATGGTTCTGGAAATAGAGAGTGGATGACAAAGATCAGGACAAGCAGTGTCCTGTTATGCCAAGATTTTGAGAGACTAATGGGAGCTGCAGTGACAAGAAGCAGCTCTATTCTTACTCAGTGCTCCTGTCGAGATGATCACTGCACCTAATAAATGGGGCTTGGTGGGGGTTTTTTGTTTTGGTTTGTTGTTTTGTTTGGTTTTGTTTGTGGTTTTTTGTTTGGCCTTTTTTTATGAAATAAGATGGAATTAGAATTATTTGCAAGGATTTACTTCCCAGGGAACAGCACATGGGAGAAAAATGTGACATTATTCCTTAACGAATGAAGAGGAAAAAAATGTAACCATCTTTCCTCAATGTACTTCCTGAAGAAGCAATTTTTCAGTAGAGGCAACATTTCTCTCTGGACACTTACAAGCCTACACTGTGTCAGGGGAAGGTTTCATTTTGAGGGAGCAAAGCAGAAGCTGTGCTTAAAAATATTTTGAGTGCTTTCTCTTTAAGTTTGCTGAGCAAAGATGTGAATTCAGAGAGCTGTGCCATCGGTCATTACAGTGTAAAATCAGATATGAGAGGTCATTCCCTGGCACTAACAGCTCTGGGCACACTTGCTCAATGACCTCTGTTTTCCTGATGGGTAAATTCATTATGTGATTGCCTCTGCTTCAAATTAACAAAGCTCTGCCCTTCTCCACATGAAGAGATCAAACAGTCCCATGTGACTTGCAAATTAGTCCTCTAAATGAAGATCCCCCACACAAACAATTAGGTTCTTTAATGTGAGATAGTAACATTATCTATTTTCAGTACAAATGTCTGGAAAGTTCTCTTCCATTCCTCTTTTTTAAACTGATGTTTCATTAAGCTTAATGCCACAAAGTATTTCTGACACTACAGGCTTATCAAAACAACTTAATGAAGCGGTAGAAAGCATAGTTTCAGTGTAAACTATAAATCTTAAAAATCCAGTGGTTTGAATGTTGAATGTTGTTTGTGAATCTCATGTATGTGTAAAGAACTCATGTACCCCGAGTGTGTATGCAGGTGTCTGTGTGGCTGCCATCTCCAGCCTTGGTGACCATCAGGGCCAGAGCTTCTGCCTTGGTGACCCCAGGAGCAGCTCCCAGGCTAATCCTGCCTGGCTCGTTGTGGGTACACCCTGCATTTGCAGGGAAGGAGTCAGGAGGAAGTGGTGGAGCATTGCTTTAGCCTGTCCCTCTGAGAGGGAGAAAGGAATCCACCAAGGGTCGAGACTAATGGGAAAAAAAGTTCAGGCAGAAGGGACAGCCCAAGGCAGAGGCAGTCTGAAGTCTGGTTATATAAAACTAGTATATATGGACAGAAATCAGTCAAAACATTAACATTAAATTATAATCTCTGTTGTTGTTACCTCTTTTTCAGTTGTTTTACTTCTTTGTTTATCTAGTTCCCATTCTGTGTATTGAATTAGTAGCATGAAGTGACATCATTTGTAAAACTGGTGTATTTTACTAGATATTTGCATTACTGGTCTCAGCTGTAAAGAATCTGACCTAGATAAGCGATCATTCCTCAACTTTCATGGGTTACATTTTGGTGAAGAAATGTTATTTAAACATTAATTGAATAGGTGATAGTAAAATAATAATTGTTTCCATTTTTCCCTCCCACAAGATTGTGAGAAATGGAAAAAAAAAATCTTAGATTATCTGCAGATTTGTGATTTCTTTCAGTTATAGTCTTAAACCCATAGAGCCATGTAAATCCCAGGATGCCTCAAAAGGCTGTGGCACTCTCTGCAACCTCACTCATCTCTGGCTATCACCACCACACATTTTCCTTCCTTTTACTTCTATAAAAGAGACTTTAAAAAGGCAAAAGCAGAAACAGTAAGGGAGAAGTAGGCCAAAGAGGCAAACCAGGCCTTCTCCTTCAGATTTTAACCTCAAGTATAAGGTATTAAGAGAAAACTCAGATGATCCTCTCTGCAGTTAGAATAATGAAGCAGAATCTTTTCAGGTCAAAATTGTCATAAATCCATTGAAACCTTTATGATTATGACAGCAAACAAAACTGAACTTCTGTTTTAGTTAATGTAAATGATTTAGGCATTGTTCCCTTGCAATGCATTCACATTTCTTCTATTTTCTGAATGGCAGGTGTAACATTCACTTTTACAGTACCTATTTTGTTCTAAATAGCATAGTCCAGAGCATTTAGTAAAGAAGGATATCTTGTGAAGATTAACCCTCCTAATGATATTCTGCAAATCAATACATTTTTTTCTATTTAATAACTACATTACAAAGAATCACATTTTTTGTTCTTATAACCTGTAATTATCTTCTGATCTCATCTTTCAGACCTTGAAATGTCTAACAGTAATTGAATATTTAGCCACTTGATGTTCATTTACTTGCAGGAATGGTTTGCTTTACTATGGGCACTATTCAGTCAAATACAGTTGTGACACTGTATTTAAGAGTATTGAAGGACATTGCAATGAACTCACTTTCTCAGGAAATGTAACAGGAGAATGAGATTTGTCTTGCAGCTGTACTGAGTTACAAGAATGTGGTATTCTGTTCATGGACTGTGCAAGGAACCAGGCTCATTTTTAAATAGGAAGATTGTTTTTGTACAACTGTCCCTGAGAAAAAAATTCTTTCTCCCCACAGTGGTCACAGGTATGTTGGTTTATCTGCCTATAACAAGAAAAACTACCTTGACTAAAACAGAGATACAATGGAAAATGGAGAGGAATGCCAGCAATCCCAGGTAATTGCCAAACAAAATCGTAACTATGTCAATACTTCAGTACATTAGCTGTTAGAAAGACTGTCCCCTGTCCCAATACTGGTAATTATTGCTTATCTTCCAAGCCTGACACTGAATGTATTTTGAGGCCTTCACTAGGATACTGAACACTCAGAGCTTGACTGGGTTCTGTGCTGTGCTGAGCAGCATTTAGAGGCAGTGCCAGCTGAGTAGGAAGGGTGCATTTACACAGAACAGGTTTGACTCTGCCTGGCCACATGCCAGTGAGAGCCTAAGCACAGCACCATTCTCTAGTGGCTGGACTGGAGGTGCCCTGCTTTTCATCAGCTTGGGCCAGAGTAGAGGGAAAGTTGTTTCAGTCATCCATGTAGATGCACTGGTGGCAACTGATGGATTTTGTTGGGGCTGATCTGTGATGGCTTTCATGCTGTGTGTGCCCAGGTGTGTGCTCTGCACATGGCAGGAGGGTATCTCCTGGGCTCCCCTCCTGCCTGTTGCTTCTTTCCAGTGATTTTTGTACTATCCTAAGGTATGAATTAATCTTTACTATCAGCTCAAGGCAGATGATTTCTTATCTCAGTGCTACAGTGGGTTTTGTTGTTCTGTGTTGATCTTCCATAACATCTGGGGGTGAAGAAACAGCTTTAAATTACCTTGCAGCCTTTGAACCACCTAAGCCATGTATGGGCCAGTGGCAACAGCTGCAATTGGAATAATCAGTTTGCTATAAAGAGGCTCCAATATTAAGACATTTGACAAGTGACAAGTGGGTGCTTATATGTCACAGAACTGGCCTGACTGAGGAAGATAAATTAAAAAGAAATAGGTTTCTCTCCTTTTTGCACTGGAATATTCTCTACTTCTGTAGATTATTTATTCTTGAAGGTCTTAGGAAGAATAAGCTTGTCATGCCATTTTATAGCAACAAGGAAAGCTGCAGGAGCAGCAAAAGCAGTAGATCTAAACAATATTTTGGCTAGCCAAGACATAGCCATAATGATGACTGCTGAGAAGGCAGTTTTCCTTAGATGTGTACATCTTATCTCCTGTCTCCCAGGCAACTTCTTAACATCTTTTTGAAATTACTAAAGACCAACTAATGTATTCTAATACTGTGACAAGCCTTATCAAGCCAGTACAATGCCACGTCATTTTCTATTTTGAGTCATATACAATAACCAAACCCAGTAACTAAATACTGGTAGCTATAAGTATTCATTCCCCTATCACCATGTAAATAAAGCTACATTGTTTTCACATTTGGCATGAAAAATAGGTTAAATCTGTACAGTGAATTTCTAGACAAGCCACATATGTAATTCTAGTGTATATAACATTAAATTGCTTGGAAATTATTTTCTCAATGTTCCTTATGCTTTAGAAAATATATTTGCATTAAACCAACAAACTTCCATTTCTCAGCACCAAAATCCTAGCTTTTTATTTTGCAACATTCAGAGTAATCAATATTTAAAACCCTATAATAAGTAGCATTGAAAATACAGAAACATTTTTTCTCCATCTGAAAGTACTTGAAAAAGATATCAATTAATTAATTAATTAATTAATACATGCAGTAAGTCTTCTCACAGTTGCTCATGGATATCATCAAACATAAAGTCTGAGTTGGTATGTAGACTGTCAGCTCCCAGTATTTAG
>VZTT01001046.1:1451-22557 GCA_013400855.1 Buphagus erythrorhynchus
CTTTAAGTCAAAGTAATTTTCTAAGAGTTTGAAATGAAATGTAAACCTGGGTCTCCTGCCAACATGTTTTTATTACAGAGATATTGTACTAGCATAGGAACTATGACCCCAAACCTTGATTTGTTTCCTTTCTTGTACCATATGTAACTTTCATTTTCTTGGACAAGTTCTCATTCAATGACAAATATACTTCGACTGTCACATAATTAACATTTTCTGAACTTGATTCACCCGTCTAGTCTTTCATTTAAGTGTAATTGTATCCTTTCTTCCGACAGGAAAATTCAAATCCTCAATAATCAAGATTAATTAAAAGTGGTTTCAGAAAGTGGTTACACCACAACTGGAAGAATAATAAACGCCTTTCTGAATCTTCCAGATGTAAATAATCTCTGTTTCATTAGGTTTCTGACAAATACTTTCCAAGTAATATGTACAAATGTCTAGGATACTTTAGGGAGTCCCAGGTAGACCTAGATATATTAAAACAACAGTCTAGTACTACCTCCACATACACTTCATAGGTCAGGACATCTAGCTGATAATGCTTCTCTCATTTATTCCCCAATTCCATTTGTTACAGGAGCTAGCTTTACATTGACATTATCCTTTCAGAAGAAATGAAAGGTATTAAAATATTAAAGACTACAGAATATGCTTTTGGCATATTTTTTTTTCTTTTTCCTTTCATTTTATTTTCCCCTTTCTTTTTTGCATTCCCTTCCTGCTTCAGTATTCAAAAACAACAGATATACTCTAGGCACCCACATGCTAACATGCATATTTTGGTCCTGACAGATTACTCAGAAGTCTAGGAAAGTATTCATGAAGCAGATACTAGTGAAGAGAGCCAGAATATTTTTTTTTTCTCCATTGATTCTAAACTGTGACTGCTCTAGAAAACCTCTTTCAAGACAATTGCTGAATACTCAGGTCTCAGACCCTGGATGATGTCATTGGGAATTACGACTGAGCAGAATTTCCACATCTGTTAGATTGGAAAGAGGCTACTTTGAGCCTATGGGAAAGGGCTTTGTTTATAAGGGACAGAGACAGCAAGAGTGGTGGGAGGTTATGGAAAGTCAGGAAAGGTCAGAGAGGAAAAAGAAGAATGGCAGAAGGGCATGAGTCTGAAACCTTTGTCAGGTGTTCACCAGCTCTGCTGCCAAAGACATCACAGAAGTAGCCTGAGAGACTACTACAGGTTGAGGACACCCATGAGCCACCCGTTCCCTACCAAATCTTTAAGTACTGGGGAAGATTCTAGGAGACAGACAAAGTAAACATATTTTGTGAATACTTGGAGAAAATAAGAGAAAAACTTCAGGTTACTGCAGCCTGCATTTTAGATATTCTATTTATTTAATTCTATTGTAGAATTAAAATTAGAATTATTGTTGACTTGGTTGAGAATGACAAGAGAAGCATATCATTAATGCCACTGAACAGGAGAACAAGAACAGCAAAGGTTCTACAAAGAAACCTAATTTTAGACTGGATATACAAACATAAGAAAAGTGAAAGATATTTAATATATTCATCAGTCATCAAAATGTAGATATAAAACAGTTGTGAAATTGTTGCTTTACAGCAAATTTGGAGAGGCACAGAATCTGAAGAGCTATTTGGCTGGCAGACAGAACGTTTCGCCAAGGGCATTTGAAACAAAAATGTATTTTATTACCAAATCTGAAATACAGGTGCAGAAACAATGAACAGAAAGTTTTTGAATTGTATCTAAACATTACAAAGCAGTAGGGTGATTTGGTTTAGTGTAGTCTTTGTGCAGGACAAATATCCTTTCAAATACCTGTTTACAGACTTCATAAAAAACTAATCAAGACAAGGCGATGTATCAGATTCTGCTTACCTCTCCAGAATGTGCAAAGGGACGTACCTACATCTTGTTATCTGGTGGAGGCCTGCGTTCTCAAAAATCTACTGTCAAACAGTAGCTGTACAGAAAATGAGTGAGAAGTCACTTTTAAATGATTCACTTTTCCAACTGCATTTTATTATTTCTCTACATCGTTTATGCTTTATAGTCTATCCACAATAGTATTTTTAGTTTACAGGAACTGATAACCTAAAGCCTTGGGAAAGTTCAAGTACAGTCAATTAACATCACTGACACTAAAGGTAGCATTACTTTTCTGTCAAGAAAATTGTCCTACTTTTCCTTTTAAGTCTCATGTGCTTTCATACTTTCAAATAACCGAAGTTTACGATCATATGTCAGTTTTTTGCTGCTAAAGGAATACACAAAAACAGACTTCAAAGACATCTTTGTTCTGCACATGCATATCAAAGAAAACATCTATTTTATTTTGCTGCATCAAAGGCTATTAAGTACTATTTTAACATTTGGGAAATAACACAATTTGACATTCAATGAACTTAATGTTCATCAGTGTGCCTTCATTAATTCCTTTGCTAGATCTTAACTTTTTGAAGTCATATCAAAAGTTCAGAAATTATATATGCTAAAAATCATATATGCATATACATATACATACACTTATGTATGTATTTATATAGATATATATAAACATATTTTTATAATGGATCATTTTATTTAGAAAAGTTTTAAAGTTTATGATTGTAATTCTGTTAGAATTTTGTAACAGACAATAATTCTATTAATTATTGGTTTGTAGTTAATTTATATAATCACCTCATAGCTGCTATGGTTTCCTGATTCTTTTCTCCTTTGATTAATTTATGGAAATCTCACATCATCTCGAAAAGTTCCAACTCTGAAGTATTTTAAGCTCTTGTTGAGGTTAATCAAAGTCACTTAAAAGCAATCCCTAAAGCTCCTTCACTACATAACAAACAAAACTTTCTTCACAAATCCATTTTAGAATAGTGACATGGATTTAGAGTCTCAAGTAAAGTATACTGATGCTCATCAGCGGAGAGAGAATTTATACTTGTGAAAGTGCCTGTGGTTTTCAGGACAGAAAGTTTTATGTTTTAAAATAAACTTTTCTGCTTGACTGATCTCTTCCAGTACCATGTAGCATTAAGAATTCTCATTCATTTCTTGTTACTTTCTTTGTGCCATGGAATGGCAAAAGTTTGTTTGATTTTGATGTTTGTTTTGTTGTTTGGGTTTTTCAACAACTTTGCTTACCATGGTCTGTGATGATGGTTCAATGTTTCCACTTTTATATCCAAAGCACAGCTAGAACTAATTATTGTTTAAGACAATCTCACCAGATAAAAGATCAATTAGCTTGGAACTTATGACCCATTATTGAGTCATTCTATTTATTCTTTGCTAAATAAAGTACAGCATTAAGCATAGATAATCAATGACATTTAAGTATTCTTGATTTTTTCTGCAGATGTTCTAAAACTTTTATGTATTAAAATAACAAGGATTTTTTAATATACTTTAAAGAAAGAACAAAGGCAAAAAACCAGAACTGGAGAATACAGCCACTATGATTATTCATTCAACTGAAGCCAAGAAAAACCAAAGAAATTTGCAAAAGTAACGGTAAATTGAAATTTGTCCAATTTACCCAAGATAAGACCTCAGACTTCAGATATTTATTTTGAAATTTTCTTCAATAAATATTTTCAAAAATTTGCTGCTGAAAGAAAAATAATTCCTCATGGTATGCCTTTGCTTACATCTTTTGTATTGCCATTCCTAAGTCTTCCCTCTCCCACCCAGTGTACAGGTTTCAGAGAATGACAGAATGATTTAAGACTGAAATCTGATCCAGAGGTTAACTGTGCCAAGTCTCTGGTCAAAGCAAATCTACAGCAGAGCAGGTTACTCACAGCCATGGCCAGTCAAATCTGGACACATAATACAAATTTCACAGCACCTGATCATCACTATAATAAAAAAGATAAGTATCATAGAATATTCTGAGTTGGAAGGGACCCACAAGGATCATCAATTTGGAAGGGACTCACAAGGATCATCAATTCCAACTCTGCAGTGACTGGCTCATATGGGGATCAAACCTGTGATCTTGGTGTTATTCATACCACGCTCCAACAAACTCTATCCTAGCATTTAAATAGCATTTCCCACATTCCCACTTAGATCTGTTGCTTTTGTCCTATCACTGTGCACCTCTGGGAGGAGTCTGGCTCCAGCTCCTCTGGATCCCCCAGTGAGATATCAACAGGCAGCAACAAAGTCTACTGTGAGCCTTCTTTCCTCGATGCTGAACAAATCCAGCTCCCTAACTTGCACCGTATACCCTGTGCTCCAGCCCTCAGCCATCTTGGTGACTGTCCTGGACTTAGTCCAAAACATAAATACCCTTCTTGCAGCAGGGAGCCCGAAAACTGGATGCAGTACTCCAGATAAGGTCTTGCAGGTGCCAAAGAGAGGGAGCATGTCCTTGGTCCTGCTGACTACATTCTTGCCAACACAGCCCACGATGTATTTTGGCTTCCATGGCTGCAAGAGCATGTTACCAACACACCTTCAACTTGTCTGAGCAGCCAGGGTCATGAAAGCTAAAGCCCTGGCAGAATTAAATCTGACTGGGGATGTCAAAGGCAACAAGAAAAGCTTCTATAGGTACCTCAGTGATAAAAAGGAAGACTAGGGAAAATGTGGGCCTTCTCCAAAAGAAAACGAGAGACCTGATTGCCAGGATATGGAAAAGACTTGAAGTACTCAAAAACGTTTTCATATCAATCTTCACCAGTATGGTGTTCCAGCCACACTTCCCAAGTCTTAGAAGACAAAGACATGGACTGGGAAAATGAAGAACCTCCTGCCATAGGAGCAGTAAGGTTTGAAACAATTTAGGTGACCAAGTACCTGGGACCTGATGAGATGTACAGCTGCAGATCCTGACAGAACTGGTAGATGAAGTGGCTAAGTCACTACTCATCATACTTGAAGAGTCATGGGGGTCCAGTGAGGTACCCACTGACTGGAAAAGGGGCAATATAATGCCCATTTTTAAAAACAGAAGCAAAGAAGACCTGGGGAACTATAGGCCAGTCAGTCTCAACTCAGGGCCCAGAAAGATCATAGAATCACAGAATCACTTAGGCTGGGAAAGGCCCCCAGGATGATCAAATCCAGCTGAGTTTTGTCCTCGGTTATTTCCTTTCTACATGAGTTACCAGTTGTGGAGGCGGAAAGCCTCCCCGCAAGAGCATCTCTTGCTCTCCCCTGGAGGGAGAGCCCTTAGGCACTCCCTCCTTGTCATGTGAGGCTGCAGTTGGCCCCCAGCATGCCTTTCGTTCGTTTGTTTATACTCTGTACCCCATTGGCCCTTCCCCCTGGCACCGCCCCTGAGCCCTCAGACCATTCATTGATACTCTACCCCACCCCTCTGACTACCCTATATCTACCCTGCCCGTCCCCATTTTGTGAGCCTGTTCTCCTGGACCCTTCATTGGACTGAGAAAAAACCTCGCCTTCGGAACCCCAGACGCCGGCTGCCGTCTCTTCCATCCCTCGCCTGCCAAGACAAAGAGCTGATGGCGTTCTAAAAGAGCTGAAATCACTCTTCCCCAGGAGCGACCTATGGACGTACCTGCTTGCAGGGACACTCCCTTTTCTTGTGGCGCTTCCCTGGAAGGTCACAGCACTTACTACCGCCCCATCTGAGGGCTCGCTGTGACAGCCAATGCCTGTCGTATCCATTCCATGAAGACTGTTTCTGCTGCCACTATCTGTAAATCTCCTTTTCATGTCTGAGCTTAATCAGGAACTCCATGTTCATCCACACTTGCCTTCTGCCTTGCCTCTTCGTGAGGAAGGGACAATTCTCATTTCCTGAACAGGTATGCTTAAAGATGAGTCCATTCCCCTGGACCCCTTTGAACTCCAGGACAGTTTCCCATGGGATGTGCCACACAGCTCCCAGAGCAGGCTGAAATGTGCTCTTCTGAAGTCCAGAAATGTAATTCTGGTATTGACTTGCTCATTCTTCTCAGGACCTTAAATTCCACAGCCTCTGCGATGCAAACTGCATAATTGTTTGTTTGCAGGCACTGTCCACAGTGCTGAAGAGCAATGAAACTGCTAATAGCAATTGAATTCAGGAGCCTTCCACTTTGGGGTGAGGCATACTCCACCAGATCTCATGAAACTAAAGCCTCACCAGAGCATCCCCCATGAAAGTCACATACCTTGTGACCACCATCACCACCACATGCTCCTGACACCTGCTCTGCCTTTGCAGCAAGTGGAATTGCACACAGGTATTTGCACAAGCACACAAAAAAGCATTTACTGCCAACTGTCACAGGAAAAGCTGCTCAACCCTTGTGTTTTTAATCAAACCAGTGCTGAAGATTATTTTAGATTTCATGACAAACAATCACTTAATGAGACATTCAGGAGCAGGCCAGGAAAAGATAAGGGGGGAGTGTGCAGGTACCCCTAACTACTGAATTAGAGAAAAACACGCTAAGACACAAAATGTAATAAAAATGCCTAGTTTTCAGAAATTTTATCCCTTGAAGTTCTCATACTTCCTTTTCCTTTCAAACCTACCCACACCATCTAAGCTAGGTGCAAAGTAAGAGGAATAAGTAAACTGCTAGTGGGTTAACTTGATAGGTAAAATAAATTCAAAGCCATGAGCCTGCTCTAACTGCTTTGCAGTCCAACTGCTTTGGACTACATGAACTGTGAAGACCATTTCGAATATACAAAACTAATTCTAAATATATATTTAGATAGGACAGAAATATATAGTTTACAGACACAATCATATGGCAATTTGAATATTTCTTCTTGTTTGCAGGTTTAATAAAACAATTTTTTAAAGGATTAGATGTTCCTTGTGCTGTCAATTACATTATTATTAAATTTATTTTCATAGCACTTTTATATTCCATATACCTAACTTGCAGCTATTATATGCAGTTTCATTATCGATGCTTGTCACTACCAAATGTAGCTGAATGAATGTCTCTAGGATAAAGGTCCAAAGGATGCATTTGTATTGACTAACTAAATAAAGGCGTGGTGCTGAACAGCACTCTAGAACAGTTTAGGGAGAAAAAAATCTTTTGTTACCTTTACTTAGATATAAATGCACAGGAAAATAGAACACATAAGTAGAATAGTTAGAAGTGATGTATTTCTGTGAATCTGTCTGTCATCTTTCAGTGCTATGCACTGGTTCACACCTCTGAATAGACTATCAGATGTGGGCAGCAATGTGCATGGGATTAAGCTAACTCCTGCCTGAAATGTACAATAAATTCAATTACTGCATCATGAACTGCTAATAAACTGATTTGACTCTGCAAAACTCTGGAATTCCATATGATTCTGAACCTGTATCATGCTTTAAACCAGAAGTTTCAGCTGTGTCTAACCCACTTGATACCACTCCAGTGAAGCCTGCGTGTATGGCATAGTAGCTGCTCTGAAGGAAGAGACATGAATCAGAGTGCGGGTAGGGGGGGAAATTCTTGTTTATTATTCTTGAAGTGTAATTTACCATTTGAATCTGTGAATTTGAACATATGTCTCTTAATTTCACTAAGCTCATACCTTAGATGAACATACCATACTTGACATTAAGCCTTAGTACTCAAATATCTCAGAGGTGCACACATCCACTATTTTCAGAGAGACTGCTGCTGCAAAAGTGATTAAAAATGTATTTGTATATGATAGATATTTCTAAAATAGATAAATCTGAGGTCAGCATACAATAAATACCAACATTTGCCTCTGTAACCAGGGTTCAAATAATTCTCCCACAATCAGGGATTAAAAGACCTCTGGATTCTCTTTTGGTCAACACTCAGATGAGTATTTTAACTTTTGATGAAATGATTCCTTGTTTTATATCTTTAGATGAAATATCATTTATTCTTACAGCTCCAAGACAGCTATCAATTTCCCATACTTATGAATATATAAAGAACTCATAGCTCTTACATTCTCAGATTCATACACAATAGTGATATATTACCTCAACACATTTTTTTAAAATCACATTGCCTCTAGTATGACACCAGACTACCTTCCTATAATACTGTAGTCTTTAAGCACTTTACTTTATATGAATTCAGGATATAGTTTGATAATGTGATCTGGGAATATAGCTGTGTGGTTTATGAGTCTCTCAGAAAACATTTTTACCTATTTGAAATTTTGAATTGTGTAGTATTTGTTTGTTGCATATTAAAAGACTGGTTTAGAGAATGTCTCACCTTAAATTCATGACTGTTTTTTCTCTAGAGACTATAACTTCCTCAAAAAGAAAGCAAACTACACAGCAAACAGTAAGTAGTTCATATCTAATAGAAACAATAGCTTGAGACAAATGCATCACCCAAAGAATAGGTGGATGATGCAAATCTTAAACCAGTCTTTACTTAAACCAGTCTAAACAATTACTACCATTGAAGAAAATAGCAATATCCTATGCAATTTTTACGTGACTAAATGCCTTCATAAGCTTATTCTATAAACACAAATAGTTTATTATTCTCTGTAAATAATATTCATTTGAAGAAGAAATTATAAATAGGTGTTGGAGACTGAAATGTTCTAATTTAAGGCTTAAACATCTTCATGAAGGACCTTTGCCTGTTATAGCAAAACTGTATTAAAGAAGGTGCTCCACCATGCCCTGAATAGGCCTTCTGCCTGAGGCCCTGAACTGCTCCCTGATGGAGATAAGATAGTGCTCAGGTCCGGGCTGGGGGACAGAAATGCACTCACAGAGGGATCAATCTTAGCACCCTTGGGATGGAGACCACAGCCCCAGGGCTGTCAGCTGCCGGGCTCACACTGACCCTCACACCAAAGGGTGGGGAGAGAGAGGTTTTGGGGGAGTGGTGAAAAAGCCTCTGGCCAGAGGCAGTGAACACCATCCTGTGCTGTGCAGAGAGCCCAGCTGTGCAGCCCCTTCTCCCCAGGAACATCTGCATCCACGTGAAGGACAGCAGAGGGGCTGACATGGCCCATCAAAGCCCCCCGGGGGTCCCCAGACCCTGCACC
Organism: Buphagus erythrorhynchus; assembly: GCA_013400855.1. Classification (NCBI taxonomy): domain Eukaryota; kingdom Metazoa; phylum Chordata; class Aves; order Passeriformes; family Sturnidae; genus Buphagus; species Buphagus erythrorhynchus. Next base: position 10,414 of record VZTT01001046.1, read on the forward strand.
CGACCATGATAGAACAGATCCACAGTGCTGCAAGGGACAGTGCCAAACCTGGCCCCTCAGGAGGCACCTGGGCGTTCCCACCTGGCCCAAAATGCACATTAATCCACTGGATTCTACACTCTCTGATATGGCCCAGCAGCATGAAGACCAGAGGGAGGGGAGCAACAAGACATCATTGGGACCCTCGGATGGGTGATTTTTGCTTCTACCTAATCCTTGTCACTCTCTTTATATCTCCATACCCCCATGTACACTTCTTTTTCTCTTTCTTTCTTTCTTTCTTTCTTTCTCTTTCTTTCTTTCTTTCTTTCTTTCTTTCTTTCTTTCTTTCTTTCTTTTTCTTTCTTTCTTTTTCCTTCTCTTTCTTTCTCTTCTTCTCTCTTTTTCTTTCTTTCTCTTCTTCTCTCTCTTTCTTTCCTTCTTTCTTTTTCTCTCTCTTTGCTTCTTTTACTATTAATTAAAATATATTAATTTTTTGGCACCAACATCCAACCTCATTTGGTTTTAATCATGTTTTCTGGGTGTATTTTGAACCTTTCTGGGTTCCAATCCATTTTATTGACAGAGGTATAGCTTCCTTTGGTCTTCTGTGTTCAACTGGTTTGTAACAATAGGAAAGCTGAAATAAAGTACATAAAAGCTAAGAAAAACAACTGTGATGAGACTGTCTTTGCATAATACAGCTATATTCCTATTTATAAACATCTCACTCATTAAAAAAAAAGCAGTAAGAATAGACAAGAAGAAAGCTGTAGTTTAAGAGGATAGTTAAGTAGGTAAGGTACTCAGTCTTACAGAAGGTATAAAGTAGGAGCCTTTAGCAACTGCCTTTAGCAATTGCAGAAATTTTAACGATATTTCAAATTTCAGAAAACAAATGTGGAAACATACTACTTTTCTTTAAAAGGTAAGAACCAAATGTTTATATTTGTAAACTTCTTGACTGCAATAATAAAGCTAGAATAAACTCCCTTAAGTACATGGAGAAACAGAAAGAGATGAGAAGTCATCATGGATTTAACATGAACACGTACTGCCAACCATTCTGATCACCCTGTCTGACATGTTAGGAGACCCTAAAAAGACAGGAAAAGCAGCAGATATCATAACTTCCCTTTGCTAGATCTTTTGATGTGACATTCTGATAAACAAGCTAGGAAAGCATGATGCAGATAAAAGGGGTGTAGACCAGAAAAATCGTATTAAAGTTGTTATTAATGGTTCCCTGTCAGAATGAAGGGCTTGAGTTGTTTTGCAAGAGAATGATCTATTTTTACTACTACTTTTGTGAATGATAGAAAAAAGGAGATACTTATGAAAATGGCACATGAAATGAAGCCCTGGGGACCTCTAGGAAGAAGGACTAGAATAGAGAGTCCAAGACAAATCAGACAGTGGAGTGACAAGTAAAAAGGAAACAGTGCAGAACTCATGTACAACACACTACACCTCAGAAAAATAGATTTGACATACAGCGGGGAGTAACCAGCCAGGCAGCAATAGTTCAGAGGCAACCTGGGAATTTCATACATACAAACTGAACAGAAGTTTAAATGCCATATTGCACAGGTGGGACATCTGATGGTGTTTGCAACATAAGAACTAATCTTTTTCTCTCACGTTAAGCCTTGTTTAGAGAGCTGCACTGAGTTTTGTGCATAAGCTGGAGGTAATCAGGGGACAGAAACATGAGTGATTGGAGGCTTAGAAAGACATCAACATTGATGAAAGATTGAATGACTGATACTGCTAAGCTTAGGGTGAAGAATGAGGAAATAACATGATGAACTTTCAAGAGTAAGTGGATAAACTGCTTCCAAGCCCATGGAGAATCAAATAGGTTTAAGAAAAGGAACATAGAAACACATAATCTCAGAGAAGCTATGATTTTCCAAAACTATGTAAATAAATCCTAAAAAAAACGTGTAATTTTTTCTAATCTGGACTGATGAAGATATAGTTGATCCTGCCTTAGGGTAAGCAAATAGTTTGAATAAGGTCTATTTTCCATTCATTTTCTACGCCTGGACACCAGACATCTAATATCTTCATACATGCATAATAGAGAAGGTAAAAAATATGTGCAAGTATTACTTCCAAGGAGTCTATGAATTCATTCCTCGCTAGTCAGTTGAAACATTCAGTTTATACTGATTAATTGTTTTCATTATGTGGAAAAAACTTGTGGAACTAATGATAATGCTAATTTTTGCATTTCAATGCTTTGAAATGACAATAGCATGGTAATGATGAGCCTCATTACTTTGTGCATTTTATACAAGCCATAGAACATGTACAAAACGTTTTTCTGATACAAGTCAACCAGAAAATATAGTTACTCCCTGTGCAAAATACGAGTTTTGGTCCATTTATATCTGTCAGCCTGTCTTCACATTATTTGTGTCAAATGCAGAGTGAGATAACTTGATATAGTTAAAAATGTAAATTCATGTTTAACTCAGCACAAACTAATGAAGAACAACCAGATAACAGCCACACAAACTCTATTGATTGAGTTTTCTCTAGTGATCATTGAAGTATCTGAATATGAATTCATAAATGTATTCATGGATGGAGTGAATTTCCTTTTTTAGTGACAGGAGTAGTTTCCAAATATTGTCTTCTAGGACTACTAGATGTGTGTCCAGACAGGAAAAAAAAAATAAAATAAAAAGTATCTAAACTGAGTCTAAGAAATTATATCAATTATCAGATCAGGACCACTATGTTGTTCATTTAAAAGAGAAAAAAACAAAGCAATAGTGTTTCTTGACATTAGAAGAAATAGTTTAATCTATTGTCACAATTTTTATAGCACTCAGGTTCCCATGGAGATCATACACGCTTGCTTACTGCACCAAGTCCTGCTTCAATTGGCAGATATGGAAACAACCTGAGGAGTTGCCTGAAAATATCTATTAACTTTTTATTCAGACTCTAGGTATTTAGGATACAGACAACATTTTAAGCATAACATGAAGAATGGAATTTATCCATCTATTTTCTCTTTCACTGCAGCCTGAAACATTTAACCTCTTCTTATTTCACAGAATAAAATTGTGACAAATTAGTAGGTAATCCTGGATGCTATAGTAGAAGATTTTATTTTTTATAAAAATGCCTGGATTACTTTGTGATTAAAAAGCCCTGATCTCCTATACAAGAACCTACCTTATAATTTTGGAGCAGTTACTGTATATGGCTTTTTTAATGCTTTAAAATTGCACTTACATTATTTCATTAATAGAAAAGGAACATTGTAAGATACAAAATTTATCATGATGCCAACCAGGATTATATTTGTGTATTTATATATTGATTAAAGAAAAGCCATGATTCCTTTTGAAACTGTAGGCTTGTATTGTCAAGAACATTTAAGAATGGGTTGTGCACAACAGCTGGCATATATGTGCCTACAAATGCTGTATGTGTTACTCATTTATTGACAGTGTAAGAACTACGCTTTTTCTGGCTGTTAATAACAAATATGAAGGATATATATGCTTCAGCTGACTGCTAATGACTTCATTCTTTAAATAGTGTGCCTGCCAGATGATATAAAGCTGACTCTATCAATCAGTAGCATTTTACTAGAAGATTTGCAAGCTATGTTCTTAAAAGCCATTGGAGAGTAGCCTTTGCCCCTGCCATACTGCAGCACTGTTTTTTTATCAGCTCATGCTGATCAAAAGCAAGTATCTGATATACTGCAGCAATCATATCAGAACAGTACCTATTTTTGTGTTCATTAGAAGAGCTGTGCGTGATTGTAACCAAATTTCAGACTTGGTCAGTATGTCCTGTGTTGGCTTTTCCTTTCCCACAAATGCAATTTGTTGTGTTTTAAAGACTAACACATTCTCCAACATACTTGACAAGCTAGTGCTTGATCAGAAGAGGTTGATATTTATTGTAGAGCAGAAAGTATAGCTACATCAGAAAATAAGGAAATGTAGAGCCATGAAAGCAGCTGGAATTAATCTCTGGTTCTCTGGTTCTGCTGCAATCACACTCTGAAATAACTGAAAGTCAAGATTTAAAATGAGTTACCATTTTGAGGTTTTATTCTTTTTCTTCCTTGCCTTCCCCTAGTAAGACAGAATGACTTGAAAGAGTCTGCATGAGGGAAAATCTTGATTTATGACTTTATTTACCTTCTTTCTTTGGAAGATTCCCCCTCACACTCACTTGCATAAATGGGAATTGATTGAGCAGGACTGTGGAGAAGAATTATTTGGATTATTCCTGCTGAAAAGTGTCACCTTCTGTAAAATCTGAGGTCTTTCAAGCTTTATAGAGTCATCCCATCATGACAAACACTGTAAAAGTAGATCTTGCTCTTCTCTAAAGGCTGTCACCCTTAAAGCTGTTTATTTTGGAAGTGCTCTGAGTTTGATCTGTGTGCAGAAAAGTTTATTGAGATTATTATGACTGTCATCACCATTTTGATGACAGCCATCACCCTTTCAGTACTTAAAGGGAGCTTATAATAATAGTGCTTTTTAAACTGACAGATAGTGTTGGGACAAAGGGGAGCAGATTTAAACTAAAAGGGGTGAGATTAAAGTTAGGTGTGAGGAAGAAATTCCTTAGTCAGAGGGTAGTGAAGCACTTGAATAGGTTACCCAGGGAATTTCAGTCATAGCAATGGTGAACGTGGGAATCTCTGCAATTACTATCACTGTTAAATCAAGTCAGTAAGAACTATCTTTTGCTTTTGTTAGGAGAATAAGCATCTGTGAATAATGAACCAACATAAATAATAAATAATAAAAGTGAAGTAAAAAATTCACATAACTTCATGGCATATATGATGGACTAGAATCTTTTCTTTCTGATTCAGCATGGGAAATCCAGAAACTTGGATATCCAATATTCAATACAAATCCTTCTTAACGGGAATAATGCAATAGTCTATACTACAAAGAAATATATTTTAGAAGTTGCTAAGATATTATTATTACTTCAGTACTTAATAATACCATTAATATTCTACATGTGATCATTTGCACCACTTCTCAAAATTCAGTAAGTTTCAAAACAACAAAGTTCTATATTCTTATGCATTAAAATAATGAATAATAGCTTTCTTTGGTGAGGTAGCTGAAGAGGTAGAAAGAAATGCAGTTTTAAATTTGACTCCAAATGTCTCTTAAATGTTCTCAATTATCTTTTGTCCAGCAACTGGCAATTCAGGGTTATCAGTCATTGCAAAAACGGTGCTGCAATTCTCAGGGAGCTGATTAACCTTAGAACAGTAGTCAAACTTAAAGCACAATTAATAGCTACCTCTCTACTAAACATTTATTCTTGAAACCAAGCCTTGCTTCTTATCACTATTCTTAAATCTTGTATTGGCTGTAATTAATTTCTAAGGCAGACAGGGCACCTGTGCTTTGTTCTAGTACCTTAGTAATTGTCAAACTTATCAATCACTGCTTTCAAAATCCATTGAGATGCTTGGGTGCAAGGCAGTGTTGCTACAGAAATTTGTATTGCTCATTCTTATTCTCACATAATGTAGACAGAAGAATGAAGGAACCCAGCAATGAAATAAAAAAAATATGTGATTATGTCCTTACCACAAAATTTTGTAGTGTTTTGGTGGCTCAATTCCTTCTTGTTCAGTTTTTTTTTTCCACAGTAATTGGAATCCCAGTGTACAGTGAACTAATTCTCCTGAGTTTACTTAGCAGGATTTGTGTTCACAGCCACATACTGTAGTTTTCATTAAAAGGATAATGACAAAAGTCATATGTAATCTTGAGTTTTGAATTTTGAGCATAATAGAGTGGCACAAATCCCATTACTCAAGCAATATCTGTGCTTGGTCCCTTAATCAAAATCTCTCATATCATTCTCTTCCTGCAAATCTTCAAAGCACCGCAGCTTGTGACTCTTCTGGAGGAACACAGTATTCCCTCAGGCAACCAGGTAATTTAAGGCCTCTTCATAATCAATTAATTGCTAAATATCTTCTGTTTTGTTGTATGTGTATCTCCTGATTCAAGAAGCTACGTCGGGTCTCTCAAGCAGTAAGAGGTCACCAAAAAAGAAAGACAGTAAAGATAGAAAATACAAAACAAAACAACACAGGTGATGTAAATGTTGTTTTCTTGCCAAATGATGGACCAAAGAAGTGTCCAGGGGAATTAGCTAGCACTGAATAAAAAATATTCAAAATATTAGCTAGCAGCAGGCAAGTACCCAGAGGAAGGAGAGTTTGTAGGACTCCATTTGTTGGCAGTTTCATACAAGTGGTGGTCAAAAACACAAAACATAACCAGAAATTAAAATAAATAGATAGTGAAAGAAAACTCCATCTTGTGTCTAGAATGCCTAGGAGAGAATGGGGCAGTCTTTCACAGGGGATAGATGATGCTCCAGTTATGAATCATAAATGCTGTCACAATTTTTTGGTTTCAGTAAAATACCAACATTGAGCTCTGTTTAAGAATTTAAAAGAACAACAGGGAAAGATTTATAATTAAGCACTATATTTAGGATTCTAATACAAAAGTAATTTTAATCTGGAATAAAATATCAATCTAAACATTTAGTTATTTTCAGGCAGGAGGGTGGCCCCCAACAATTCTTTTGGGTTTCCTGCTATCAGGGCAGAAGTGGCAAAAATAAATGAAGAGTGGGTACGATGACTGCAACTTGATAAAATAAAGTACTTTAATAATGAGGAAAGTAAATGTGGGATGAGATTCAAAAACCGAACACGATAACCGAAGAACAAGTTAGGGAGGTGAGAGGTCTGTTCTCTTCGGAAGGTGATGGTCAAAGACCCAGATAAAGGAAGGCCTAGGGTATAAGTACGGGGTAAGAGGGGGCAGACTTGAGGTCAGGGCCCAATGGGTATAGGGGAAGATGGTACAGAGGCAGAGTAAGGGAAGGCAGGCACCAATGGGGTAGGCTGGGTGGAGCACTGCACTAACAGAGGGCCAATGGGGATACAAGGAAGAGAGAACATTCTAGAAACTGGGAGTAGGGATAACTGATGGGGAACGAGGGTTAGGAATATGCATGAGGCATTAACATAAGCAATCCCACAACTCCTAGTACTTTCTTTTGAATTCACTGCAGCTTAAACAAGTGCCTCCCAAGGTTTAGGGTTAGGGTATAATTCCTCTTTGGGGATGGTTGCCTGGCGTGGAATATCAGCCATGGTGACTCCCACACCTCCCCCTTTCTGTTTGACTATGAAAATGGAACTGAAAGATTTTTGTTAACTTTGTAAAAACATCCCAACAGACAAGGAACAACTAACAGTGTAACAACAACTATGAAGACAAGTAACCCAGTCTTCATTATAGGTAACAGCCATCCCTTGATTCTCCAACAAAGAGTCCATCAAACCAGTCTTTTTCATCATTAACCTGCAATTCTTTGACTTTGTTCTTTAGAACTTGAATACTCTTGCGTATAGACTCAGTATGGTCTGAAAGATTCATACAGCACATGCCCTCGAAGTCTTGGCATCTGCCCCTGTGCCAACAGCAAAAAATCCATGGCAGCTCTGTTTTGTAGTGTTGCGTGTCTTATGCTGTCTGTTAGAAGATCACTTAGGGCAATAGAAGTAGCGTTGGTCTGTTTACTTAACCAACATCCCAACCTTCCCAGTTGGGTTACTGCTTGCACAGCAGCTACCCAGGGTACAAGAGCAGAGGCAACTACCCTCTGTCCTCTATTCCAAAACTCTAATTTACTATTACAGTCAGATGGGAACTGATGTACGAAACGTTTTTTTCCTATTTTTGCCAATGCCAATTAGTGTTGTAATATTGGGAGATAGTAAAGTGAGCCTACCAAGGCTACATGGTCCACCTTTAATGCGGGAGGGAATTGTGGGCCTTGCTCTGTCCCCACAAATAAGGAATGTGCCTGGTGCTAACAGCAGAGGGGTATCACTTGATTTAGATGGATGTCTTGAGGTATAATTACACCATAAGCTCTTATTCTTATACACTGGATGGTGGGAGGAAACATCCCACAGTGCTGGTTCATCCGTCTTTGCAATTTGGGGCTTCCGCCATTAGATCTTACCAACTGAACTCTCTTTTTGTAACAAAAGGTAATTCAGTAATCCATTTTAACTGAGCCAAAAAGTTCAAATTCTTGAGGCTCTAACTGTGCATGTGGAAGACTGAGAGCCCCAGAGTCCCAAAATTTGACCCATGTCATCAGTTGAGGTGTCAGGGAAATTCTTACAAATCCACCTCATGAGCACTTTTAATTCCTTCTTGGAAAATTCTTTATCATGCTTTTGTAGGATCAACTTAAATTGTCCATACGTGGTCTTCTCTACTTTAGACATTTTGCCACCCATCTTCTTTTATCACCTCCTTAGGGGGATTAGTTGCCGGGACGCCCCTAGCCTAAACTAGGATCTGTATTTTAAAACATGGCAGCGCAGTGGGCTATACTATGTCTAGTGTCCCCAAACCCACCTGCAATCCACAAGTGTCCTGCTGACATCCTCCCCGAACTCCTGGGTGTCCGGTCGAGGTCTCTCACTGTCGACAACTCCACCGGGCCCCGGCACAGCCACAATCCAGTGGACGCTGTCCTGCTACTGAGACCAGGAGCCCTGAATATCAGATCCCTGGACTCGGGTGCCACTTATCGGGGGAAGGGTGGCTCCTGACAGTTATTTTGGGTTTCCTGATATTTTGGATATCAGGGCAGGAGTGGTGAAAATAAATGAAGAGCGGATATGACGACGGCCACTTGATAAAATAAAGTAATTTATAACGAGGAAAGTAAATGTGGGAGAAGGCCCAAAAACCAAACAAGATAACTGAAGGAACGAGTTAGGGAGGCGAGAGGTCTGTTTTCTTTGGAAGGTGATGGTCAAAGACCCAGATAAAGGAAGGCCTAGGGTACAAGTACAGAGTAAGAGGGGGCAGACTTGAGGTCAGGGCCCAATGGGTATAGGGGAAGATGGTACAGAGGCAGAGTAAGGGAAGGCAGGCACCAATGGGGTAGGCTGGGCGGAGCAGCGCACTAACCGAGGGCCAATGGGGATACAAGGAAGAGAGAACATTCTAGACACTTGGAGTAGGGCTAACCAACAGGGAACGAAGGTTAGGAATATGCATGAGGCATTAACATAAGCAATCCCGCAATTCCTAGTAACCTTCTTTTGGGATCATCACAACTTAACAAATGCTTCCCAAGGTTTAGGGTTAGGGTATAATTCCTCTTTGGGGATGGTTACCTGGCCTGGAATATCAGCCAAGCTGACTCCCACAATAGTTATGATATCGTATCTTGCTTGCCTTTTCGTGCAGGTTTATAAATACATGTTATTTAATACATATATCTTCTCAAATAGATTTGCAATTTAAGCTAAATAATATGCATAATAATAAATTGAATGCATGACTTTCAAATGTGCTACCCATCAGAGTAAAATCATTCCAGAAACATATGGTGTATATACAACTGACTACATACATTAATAATGATAACAGTGTATCCATTCTGGTTGAAATTAAAAAAATTGCTGAGAAGATAAATAATTTACTGAGAATTAAAATAATTTACTGAGAAGACCCCTTTAAGCTGTACTAGCACTGAGGAACTGGCCAATGTTATTGTCTAGTTTTGGCACAGTTTTTAGAGCTGCTGAGTAAAATAGCTTCACTCTGATTGCATTTAAATGTGATATTGTAATCCAACCATAATAAAATGCATGAAAGCATGTATGTATGCACATGTAAGTATGAACTCTGATACGGGCGTGTATTGGGTCTGACTGAGATAGAGTTCATTTTTCTTTAGCAGCGCTGTGTTTTGCACTGGTAGCTGGAAGGGTAATGACTGTCCCGTCCTCCTGTAAAAGTGGAGTCGGGGAGGATTCTTTTCGATAGGTTTCTCGGACAAAAATAAAGCGCAGATGCAGCAATATTGTATCTGAGAACTCTTTATTGAAAAGGAAGGTAAGCGCTCGTACCGAGGGGGGCCAGAGAAGGGATCCAAGCGGAGAGAAGAGAGGCGCGGCCGGAGCAGAGCCCCAGGCCGCCGCGGGGCCGCGGGCGCTGTCGGGCCCAGCTCGGCAGCCGGAGCGCGCGCGCCGCGAGCCGCGCTGAGTCTGCGCGGTGCCGCCAATGGGGCCGGGCGCCATTTCCGAGCAGCGGCCGCTGCGTGTCCCTGGGGCCGGCCCACAACAGGCTGCCCTGGGCACGGCCCCTGCCGGAGCTGCTGCGGCTCCTGGGCCAACTGCGCAGCCCCGGGGTGCCGTGGGGCCGAGCTGCCTCGGGGAAGGGCGAAGCAGGGCAGGACAGGGGCGGGCAGGGAAGAAGCAGGAGCGCAGGAGAAAAAGGCGAGGGGAGAAGAAACTTTTGCTTGTCATTTTTTGGTCAAACTGCTTTCTCTCAACCTACTAGTTGTTTTCCATCTTATAGTCTCCCCTGTCCCTCTGGGAGAGAAGTCGTGAAGTGGCGTAGTGGTCACCTGACACCAAGCTGAGATTGCAACACTGCAGGGTAGTTTTTTTGTTGGTTTTTTTTTCCACTCTGGAGAATAGAAAATGAAANGTCGTGAAGTGTCTTAGTGCTCACCTGACACCAACTGAGATTTGAAACACTGCAGGGTAGTTTTTTTGTTGGTTTTTTTTTCCACTCTGGAGAATAGAAAATGAAACCTCCCAGTCAGAGCCCGGACAGTCTGACCAGTGGTTTCCCCAGGAAACGACTCTGGCAACTTTATAGAGGGGGACAGCTTTGATCCGATTATTCAGAAACAGAACTTTAATGAGGTGAAAGCAACAAGCAGGAAAGCACTGTACAATGAACAGACCAGAAAATAAGAGGATCGAGGCTAGAGCAGGGATAGTTATACCCTTGGGGGCATGGAGGGTTTATGGCAAGGTCTGAGGGAGAGATCCAGTGGGAAAGAGCGATTAAGAATATTACAATTTGTGCAGCTAAAAGTAACCAATAGTAACAAAGAGAACTGAGAACTTTCTAGTAACAATCTACATAATTGAACAGGGGGATCTTGGGAGTGAGCCTTTTGCTCACCATGACTACAAACGGTCTTCCCACGAGCTTAGGCTGAGTTTTTTGGCTTCTGCGGAACTAATTCCAACAAGAAAAGTTTTCACAGTGAGTGAAACAGTGAAACAGATTCTCTAGAGCTGTTTAAATCTTCATTCTTGGAAGTACTCAGAAGTTAAAAAGCTGTTTGCTCTACTGTAGGGTCCCTATATTCTACCAGGGGTGGTGCTTTCCACCCACTTCCATATAATCTAGATTCAAACAGTTTGGGAATTATGCCAGGAGCCGTTGATTTAGAGTTCTGCTTTTTGAAGTCAAGTTGTTCTTTATGTTGGAATGCCAGATTAAATCCCATTGGATCATGCATTTCTTGCCCCCAAATTTCTGTTTTGACTCTGCTTCCTGCTAATTCTTTGAAAGGAATGTTACTTATTTCTAAATGAGTATGTGAATGTACACGCAAATATATGTGTAGCTGTTCCATCTTAAACTATTTTCATCATTTTTCTGTAATTGTTTGGATTTCTTCTCTGAATTTAAAGTGCTCTATATGTACTGTTTCTTGTAAAAGTACCCCTCAGTTAAGCTCTATGTTCTCATATTCATCACTGTGTTGTTTGTAGATGTACTCTATCATCTTAGAGTAATGTGATACAAAAGCTCAAATACTAATCTTCCTCTCTATTCTCCATTACAAAACACAGTTTAACAGTTTGAGCTGACTCTAATTTCCAAAGGCATTTTATAATCCTGGTGTTTGAACTGAATTATGTGTAATACTGTGGTATTTTAGTAGCATAGTACATTAGTTAATTTTTTTAATATAACATGAGTAAAATGTTTTGAAACAAGAAGAATTGCAAAAACAGATACGTTGAACATACACTGGACTATATTTAATACATATAATAAACTGGATTGATATAATGCTATGATGTATTATAGTAGAATTGTGAAACTCTCGAAATTCTTTGGTAATACCAAAACAAATTCTAAAAATATTTTTTTTAAATTATATTTGAGAAATCCAAAATTTAAATTCAGACATTCAAATGTTATGTTGTATTTACAATATTTGGTTTAACAACATTCTTGCTATTTGTTTGCACATAATTCTGTGGCTAATTTTTTTTTT